>VBVQ01001002.1:0-42029 GCA_011636635.1 Tetramorium simillimum
CCCCCCACCTTCGCCGCCGTACGTGCATCGCGCCTGCGTCGACGCTGCCCGCTTGCCTGCTTGCCTGCTGCTTGCGCGCTGCCTTTGCCGCGCCGTGCGAGCGCGCATCTGGCGTCTGCGCATTGGCGCGAGCGTGACGCGCAAGCGATCATTCTCAGTGTGGCACGGGCCGTCGTGCGAGTACGTTGTGTGTTGTTGGTTGGTGCTGGACGGTGCCGTGGTTGTGCACGCCAGGACGCACGTTACTTTCCTCGTGATTTCTTCCTCTTTTATTTTATTTATTTTTTATAATTCGACCACACACGGACGCTCTCGCGTTTGTGCGCGAGTGCCCGCAGAGACTAAAGTGCAATGTGCACAACAATGAATACAATATCGAACAGTTACTTTCCCGAGAGCGGCACGGATGAAACGATGCCAGAGTGCAGTCGGGAAACAAATAGATTACGGACGAGACGAGTGGGCCGTGCTAGCGACGATATTATGTCCCCGCGTGCATGTGCGATTCGCGGATATGTGACACGGAGCGGGGACGCGCAAGCGGATCGGACGGAAACGTCGGTACGAATACCTCAGAAAGTTTCGGAGGAAGCGCAACAAGCCAGCGAACACGAGCCGCGCGCGCGCGGGCAATGGAGTCGCGCGAGCGCATGGAGCGCGACGTGGAAAGCTCTCACGGAAACCGTTTCTCAGGCCTAGTCTCCCACGTCGCTCTTATCAGCCGTGCGAACACTAACGATCGGATATCGTGACGCGGGCGTCATGCGGGTGACGAAACGACGCCAGTCATTTCACGACCGGTGCCGGACTCGGCGACCTGCCGAAAACGAGCCACGTGTTTCAGCGTCATCGTCCGTATCATTCCTTCGGCCCCGAGAATCGAGGGAAATTCCGCCCTCTCGTCAACGAAATTAGATCAAATGCGGCGAGTAGGTGGCGAGTGAAAGAGGGAAAAAAGAAAGGAAACGCAGGAGCGCGCGAATAACGGAAGCGAAAAAGAGAAAGAGAGAGAGAAAGAGGAGAAAACGCGCCGCGCGGCGTGGTTTTCGACCGATACTCGGATTCCATTCCTCTTAGCCATTGAGGACAGGAGGCACTCTAATGGCCCTCGTAGCGCGCGGTCACGCTACACTACGGTGCGCCATAGTGCGCCGCGCGGAGACTTCCGGCCCGCCACAGGAAGCGAGACACACGTGTTCGGGCGTGTGTGTTCCCATAATACGATCTGCCTCTGCCCCCTCCTTCCCACCCCTCTCACCCGTCCCTCTTCCCGTTCTTTCCCTCCTTCCCGCGCTCTCGCTCTACAGTGCGTTCCATATTCGACGGCTGGGAAAAAAAAAGAAGAGCGCGCCTATATGCGCGAATATTATGTGATATACGCGCGTATCGTTTCGTTCCTGCACTCGCGGCCGTTCGTACGTTCGATCGTTGGTTCGTTTGTTCCGTTCGCCGAAACGTGCATGAAGAAAAGTGAAACGGAGCTATGAACGAGGAAAAAAAACCACTGGTAAGATAAGATCGAGACGAATGTGTAACGACTCTTGTTAACTTTACTCTATTCTGTAACGGCTTCTTTAACCACATTTGCTTTGCTGCTGACGGTGCGTGGCGATAGAAAAACAGATAGAGGAAGTGGGAAAAAGAGAGCGATAAATTTATGTGCGAGCGAAAGTTTTATCCAAAGATTGAAATGTTTACTCGGGAAATTCTCAATGCCAGTGGACTAAAATTTCGCACTTTTATTGTGTTCGATTCAATTGTTTAATTACTCAAAATACAATATTTCCGCACGGCTGTGTTATGAATGGATCTCGAATACCGACGTTCGTGTTTCTCGCGCGCGATCGGAAAAATTCTCGTCCTTACACTCTCGGATTGCATTCCGTTTAATTGATCGGTATAAACTTTTTTCCCCCGTATGGTCATGTTATGAATGAGTTTTCAACGTTACATTCATATTTCCCGATACGGCCGTACGCCCGCGGTGTAGAGGTGCTCAACCGTGTTGTTCTCCCCGTCAGTCGGACTTTGATCCGTCAATCAGGAAAAACCAAAGATACTTCCATTCATTTAAATACCTAACAGCTCTACATTAAAATATCAAGAAACGATAAAATGTGCTTGAAATTGTAAAAACTTTGAAAACTTTATTTTCCTCGAGATTGAAAAGCTTTTATAAAATTTAATATATCTATTTTCTCTCGCGATATATTGTAAAAAATGTAAAACCAGATTGTAATAATAATAGAAACCTGGCTAATCCTATCCTGTTAACAGGAATATATCATGTGATTGTTTATAAATGTAATTGTGCTGCTAAGTAAAGTGTTAAACATGTTTTTAATTACATAATGAATAGATATTAGTTAAAATAAAAAATCTTAACACGAAAATATCGAAGTCAGAATAGTCTCAGAATTATAAGCTTCAACTAAGTTGAATATTAGCATCAAGTAGAGTCACGCATTCAGGGCCGTAATTATGTGCACACGTGTACATTGATCACCGTTAATTTTCTCGGCTCATTTGATATAAGTTTTTACTGCTCAATTGATTCTGTTTTCTTAATACGTCTAGATACTGCTTAGACTACAGCAATTATCATAAATTTAAATAAGATTTAAATGCATAATGTGTACATATATCATGATTATTACTTATAAATTGTTGAAGATTGCAAAATCTGATTTTATTAACGAATGTCATGATCACAAAGTCGAAATTTATAATAATCGGATGACCCATATCAATGTAGATTAATGAATATCAGTACATATGAATTTGTGCCCATTAATATAATGTACGCCTTTTCTTAATTTTTATAACGACGTATAGATTGTTTTTATAAATTACCACACTCAAACTGCGTTTCATTTCCTGTCATTACTCCCAGTAACATAAATGTGATAATTATTTATTAATATCTAAATGCATTTATCAATGTATTTGAGAAATTAGAAGTATATAAGAGAGAAATAGCTAGCGACTAATAAGTCTCTAATGTATCCTAGGCTTCTTCTGTGACTTTCCGCTGAAAATAGGATGTATGCGGCATGAGGGACTCCTGGGATTTGAATCCAAGATCCTTCCGTTACTAATCAACTCGTGTTAGCATGAAGCCACGCGTCATCCCTAATTTTTATAGTGTTGGATATATAGTAATATAAGACAGGCGAGTAGAGGTATTACTAATATTACCTACTATTACTATATATTTATATTCTTAAATCATGTCACCTAGATCTATCGAGTCCCTCTGTGACTTTCCGCTGAAAATAATCCTACTTTTTATATCCTCTTCGTCTCACGTTTCACGAAATTATCGATTATATCTTTCTCTCCCTCTCTCTTGTTTTCTCTCTGTTTTTCAAAACTGTACTGTAACGTCGAGAAAATATCACAAAATATTAATCTCTGCAATGTATTATTAGAGGTCAATGCACATATACTGAGAGTTACACGTGTATTTTGTTTGCTTTAAAATATTTTTTAATGTTTTTGTTCATCGTAAAATTTCTTCAATCATTTATTAATTCTGTATTATTCGTATCGATCTGAAGAGTGAATATCGAATTATCTTAATTTCAAAACCTCACCGTTTGACTTTTACGTCACGGGAATAACATATATCCGCACAATATTTTTTATACGTGATATTATACAAAACAAATATATTTGAATTTAATGAAGATATTTTACGTACATGTGTTTTAATTTTTGTTATGTTTATTTCTTTATTTTTTATATAATGCTTACATTAAATGAAAATAATTGATAATAATATCTGTCCTTTCTCGGGGAACCAATCGCAGTCGAAAGTTTTAGTATAATAGTTTTACTTTTTTGAGAATTCTCAAACTTGGTTTCTCTGATTGGCGCTGATTGCTCCGAGGTACATAGTAAGCAGCACTATATAAGATGTTGATTAAGACGAAGTCGACATTCAGTTGAGATCCTCAGCTTAGGAAGACCTTATAGTTTTACAATTAGTAAAGGCAATGTAAACCAGTAGTAAAGTGCAGTAGACTGTGCCTAAGCAGACAGTGGTCAATCGACAATATAGCAGGTATGTGTTTTGTCGCCCTTAATCCTAGAACAGTACATATGGATAATATGATATAGAAGAAGAGAGAGAGTAGCAGGTATTTTGCCGGGCATTACGGAAGTTCAAGGACAGAATCTTCGTTCCGTTGAAGACAATTTATTATAACGCACTGTAACTTGGAGACTCGGAGCTATGTCTAGTAGTAGTGTAAAATGGGCGAGTAGAGCTATTTTAGTCCCTAATGCGTCACCTAGATCTATAAAGATCCTCTGTGACTTCCCGCTGATAATTGTATGTGGGATGGGGATCGAGATTTGTATTTAGGACCCTTCTGTTTACTAATCACTCGCGTTAGCACGGAGCCACGTGTCATCGTACTAAAGTTACAATTATTAGCATTTAATTAAATCACGTTAAAATATACGATTTCCATGATGTTATAGGTGTCGAAAATACGAAGAAAGTGAGAAACCGATCAGCGTCCTGAAAAATTGAGAACCATAAAGTCATGACTTTACATGCTTCTTTCAAGAGAAATACGATATAGTAATATACCATTTTCGGAGTACGCGAGCGAGAATCCCGCGCTTGTAAGCGCGCGCGCACGCGGCGACTCAGCGGTGTTTCTCTTATCATGCTCATCGCATTCCTGAATATTATTGCCGTGCATTTTTTTTCGCGCTCACTTCGCGTAACTGCTGCCTCTCTGTTTCTCTTCCGTCCTTGCTCCGGGTATCGAAACTGGTGTAATCTTAGTTTGTATTTAGATGCCGCGCGTGTGCGGCGAACGCGCAAAGGTAATCTGTATGTTTACTTCGCATCGCGGCCACGAGAGGTGATTTTTCCATATTTCCACGGAGATTTAACTCCAAACCGCATTACACATTACGGTCTCGATATCCGTTCGTAGGTCGCCTCGTTCGTTTTCGTCTCTTCAGTGGAATAAAAAAAAATTTTTTTTTTTTTTTGCACGTACGACGTTTTCTCTCCGCCGCTTTCTCGTCGTCGAGCTGCTTAAAGCTCATCTCGATCGTACATTGAACTCATTAGCATTATACGTACGACTGTTGCTTTCGGCGTTTCTTCGAATTCCGCTTAATTTCCCTAATTGGAAACGAGTCCAAACGCGGCCCCTTTAACGAGTGGGAGCAAACACGTGACTCGCGAGAGCCCCTTTGTCTCGCATAAAGTCCTAACTCTCTTCCCCACGAGCCTTATTACCTCGGACGTTCGTTCTCGCCTGCTTCGTTCGTAAAGCTCAGCGGCGGCCCGAGCCCGCCGCGTTGAGATCCTCCAGATTCTTATGCGTATGTTGTATTATGGTTATATAGGTGGGCCGATCTTTCTCTCGTTCCCTCTCTCTTTCTTTCGCTCGTTTCGCTGCCGAGCCGTGAATGCGAACTGTAGGAGGCTGAGTTAAGGACAGGTACCAGTGGAATGCCGTCTTCGGACCGACCGCCTGAGAATCCCGACCTCCGTGTTCCGTGTACCTCTCCTCCGATGCGATCCAAACACTCTTGCAGCGTGCCGCGAGCGCACCGCTTGAGACCCTTATGAATAACAACAAAGCGGAAGACGCCCTGCTCGTGAAAATCGTCAAATCGAGTTCGACAAAAAAAAAAGAAGCGATAAAATGCACAGCGCATTTGGAAAAAATAAATTTACAATAATTTACACCTATGATTCTTCGAAAGAAATTTATGAATTAAATATATGACAGTGTTATATATCTAAAATTTGATAATATAATTCTTGAAGGAAAATTCTGAAAAGACAAAATAAGGATTGTATAATTAAATCATTTTATATTCATGATATATAGATTATTTTGATTTACATCATCGATTCAATGTTTTTACCGTAAGATCGAGAGCGAATAGTTAAATATAATCAACATTACATTGTAGCAGGAAATTTGTTTTACGATTATAACAGTCGATACCTATTCACTTATTTTCACTTGTTTTCATCGTCTAGAAATAGCGCACATCTCTTATAAACTGTGTATCGTACATTTTCGGGAAAAACCAATTTTTATAAGTGGATCTAAAGCGCGACATCTTAACACTTCTAAAATAAATTCGCGCAATAAAAAGTATATTTCTTTCTATATAAATTATTCTGCTCACATTTTTATAAATAGGAACAATCGTATTCGCGCGAAACTCGCTCGTTTGCCGGCCAAATTGCCAAACGCGGGAGAATAAAGGAGACCGCGTTATATAGGTGCACACGTATCGTTTCGGGGCCACGGTCTTGTGCCTTGTTTACGTCGCCGTACAGAAGGGCCCTCGGGGCCCGAGGCGCAAGGGGTCCGGAGCAGCGTGAGAGCGGGCGCCTTCGCCGCGGAGCATTTAGCGCGGTGGGCGCTCCCTCCCTCCCCTCCACCCGGCTCAACCCCGTCGTGCTCTCCGCCCTTCCCTGGGTCTCTTTCCCTTTTTCTCTTCGTGCGCCACCACCGTCGCTCTCTCGCTCCTGAGCAATTTATCGCGCGGCGAATTCTAATTATCGTTCGGCCACTTTTATAATATTTCGCCCTATTTATATCTTCTATTAATTAGAGAATTTTTTTTCCCCCTGAAAATGAGGCGATTATTTTTCGAACTAATATTAAGATCAATACTATCCAATTATCATAAAGATAATCACTAACTTTTTTAACGAATTAAATAAAATATTTTCAAGCGTATAAAATATCGATACGTTCCATTCAGTTTCAGACGAAATAATAATCGAAAAGGTAGACATTCGGCAAATTTGATAGAAACATTGCGCGAGCGTCCGCGTCGAGACCGAGTCCCCGCGCGGGGAATGAGGCGCGTTGCGCGAATGATCGCGGGGTCCCGGTATTCCTGGGGGACTCGTGTCCCCGAATATCCAATGAACACACCGTGCGCGCACAGAGGAAAGCGCGCGCGCGCGTCGTTTCCTCTCCGTCTTCCTCGGTCGCTCTTTTTCTCCTCTTTCAGCGAGGGCAACGAGGCCGGCCGGCCGGGGCCCGCCGCCGCGGTGTGTGCATGTGCACACGACGAGAACGGACGAGGAGCGTCTGAGCGGCCGCCATGACAGAGCGGAATGCATGAGAACGCGGAGCTACTGACCCTCTCCCCGTCCCACGTCTTCCTCGTCTCATATATACCTCTCTATGTCTCGTTCCCTCGTACACTCCCTTAACCCCTCGAGGACCCCTTTCACCCCTCTCCCTCCCCCCTCCTCCTTCCCTCGCCACGCCGTTTTTCTTCTCGCTCTCGCTCGCTTCGTGGAAGTGTTCGCCTCTCTTTAATCTCCATATCAATCTCGCTCGCCGAAAACCGCCGAAACGGCCGCCGTCGGGCTTTTAATCGCGCCGATTCGGAATTATTCGGAACAACGCTCGCCCGGCAACCTTCGGCTTATCCACGTCGTAACGCGTCGCGATACGACGAGCACGTCTTTCGACGCGCGTCTCTGCCTCTCCCGCCTTCTGTATCGTTAATTCTGCCGAGCGCGCACATAATTGACTTGTGCTGGCCGTAGATAAATACGTTGACAAGAATGACATAATTCTTTTCTTTTCATTTTTTTTTCTTTTAGATATAACACCCATTGCGAAGCATATCGATGTTATGATCGCATGCGTTGGTCGCTTGTGATTGAATTTTCGCGAACAAAAATTGACAAAGATAGAAAAATATGAAGGGAAAACGTAGAATATACAAGCCGAAATCAGATTATCGTCAAAAGATGTTGGATTGGAGAACGTCCTAGATTTTGTTCAAATCGTTTTTTATTTATGATTTCGACAAGCGTATACTATTCAGAATATCCCGAAGTACAAAAATGCATGCTTTATTTTATTTTAATTTATGCAAACTGCGTCTAATTTTGCACAATGCAAATTTGCCGTGAACCAATCATGTGGGATCTCAGCAAAGAATTGTTTCACCGAACTTTTCTAACAACTTTGAACCTATGACTTTGCGTGTTAGGATGCACTGTTGATTTCTTGGAAACGGGCAAAACTTCTTAACTTAAAGCAGATGTCATTTTAAATGAAAGATTAATTTTTTTATGCGAATTCCGAATGTCAAAGTTTTTAATTATTCGTTTTTTCTTTGAGATGAACATACAATTAAGTCTCAACGAAAAGACGTGAATGAAAGAATATAAATAGTACAGAAATTCTGAATGAAACTAATATCAAACATAAGCAAATTACGATACACAATAAATACTGGACTAGTGAATCAGCGAGCTGGACAAATTATTGGCACATGCCTGCACATTTAATCGGGGAATACCATCCTTCTTTATCGACCGAATCGGCCGCCGTTATACGGTCAGTTTTTCCGTTAAAAAATCCCTCCTGCGATCCTCCTGCGTACGCGCGCGAACGAGTCCGTGGCGTTTTTATCAGCATGTAACCCTCTAGCTAGTAAGCGGATGCATCAGTGCACCCTCGCGTAGAACGCATCTTACGGACTCGTCCGTCGACATCCGACAACATTTGAACTCCGTGAATAGGATTGTACACGAATAGCAAAGCACGTCGACGACGTGACTAAGTCAACGGTAAGGTGCCGTTTCGCATCATCCGGTCGCGTGAGTGTCTTCTATCCGAAACTCGCCGCGACGTCGCGGACTTAATGTCAGGCACAGCGATCGCTGTAAGAGTAAAAGGCGTAGAGGAAAGACCACCCGTTCGTAAGTTTCTGCACCTCGCTGCGTGCACGCGTTCCCGCGGGAACGCGCCGTCAATGCCCCGCTTGGCGCGCGCGGAACGCCAGTTTTCCGTTATCCGTCGCGATTGTAAACAATGGCCCGCGTGGCGCTCCGAATTGATTTATCTCAGCTAATATTTTTCACACGCATGCACAATTCCAATTTTATCTGTCGAAAGAGAAAGAGGAAGAAAATAGAAAGTTAAATTTTAGTAGTATAAGATACAATAATCCTAAACTTAAAAATTATTTTATTATTAAAATTATTATTAAAAAATCTGAATTATTTTTTAAAAATTTATATTGTCCAAAAGAGAAAGCAATATTGATTTTATAAATGATTATAGACACTTATGAGAGTACTTTATGCATCTTTCGTGATAACATTTCTCACGTCTCACTGTCCGATTCGCGTCTCTCACGAGGATGTTTCGCGGGCGTTCGAAGGTGTCGAGGATCGCGCAGCAAACGAAAGAAATTGGACAAATGTGTCCAGAAAGACTACTGCTCTTCCGCGAAATCGCGGCCGAGCTGGAAAAGCAGATGGACCCCGACGGCGTCTAGTACGACTGACAAGACGACCACTCGCAACGCGACGCGACGGACGCGCGGGCCAGGGAGTGCATACATCGGACGTTTCTCCGTCGGTGTCGGTTGTGTCGTGTGCCAATCGGTCACATAACGGTCGCACGGTCGTAACACGACCGCCGCGCGCCGCTGTCGCCGCCGACGTGACGTCAGGAGATCGACGACCGTGTATCCACGTCGCCGCGACGGTCATTCATACGACTCGATGGAAGCCCGCGCGTTGGAATCCGAGGCGAGGAATGCGACAGGAAATAGTCGCATGACTGCGCGCGCGCTCCCGCCCGTGCGATCCGCGAGGGGGGAGGAAAAAAATCCGCATTGACTTGCGTATCGTCGGGACGATCTACGCGGCCCGCTAAAATCCCGCTGGAAATCGCTATAATTTCGCTGAACTCAATCATTCTGATCCTGACGAGATTATAATTGCGGGTCTCGCGATCCCTTTGAGATACCGCGGGAGGAAGCGCGCGGCATTTAAATGCTCGTCACGTAAATGGAAACTTTATTGGTGCCCTGCTGTACATCTTACTAGGACTGAAGGTTTGTTCGCGTCGAATGCCCCAACATGCTCCTGTTTACCCCAACGCACTGAAAGAAAAATATAGTTACTTTTGGATCCAACCACAATTTTATAATATTTCCAATGATAATTATGATTAACATACTGATGCATATAGTTAAGTTAATTATATTTCGTGTTAGAAATATGATAAAATTATGGTTGAGTCCAAAAGTAACTACATTTTTCTCTCAATACGTGCTCCAAAGAGCTATATTATCCAATAGGCGCTGTATTAGAGCGCGTTGGAGCAAACAGGAACATGTTGGGACATTTATTATTTACATATCGCGACGCGAACAAACCTTAAATGTCCTCGAGGGAAAAGGTTCAAAAATCGATCTTTCGGACGTTCTAAAATCTCGCGCGGTCTCCCCATCGATCGAGCGTGCACGGTTGCGTGGGATATCTAAAATCGAGATATTTGCACGAACGCACGCGGGCTCATTGCCTCGCGCGCGATGCCCGTAATCGAATCAAAAGACTCTCGTTAATCGCGCATAACTGCCCGCCGGCCACAGCGGTAATGGTGGAGGGAAACACGGCGCGAGGCCGCGCGCGCGCGCGCGCGAGCGAGCGCGAGCGCAAGAGAGAGAGAGAAGGAGCGTGCAATAAAGTCCCGAGCGCGACTTAATACCGCGCGACGGCTCTCCTCGTTCGGTCGTTGACTCTACGTTTCTTCTTTCTTCGAATCCTGGGGGCCCCCAGTCTCTCGTACCAGATCCTCTGTGCTCGGCTCCTCGCACACGCTCTCCCGACTCCCGACTAAATCCGTCCCTGCACCGGGGTCCGGCTAAACTCCCCTTTCTCTCTCTTCTCTCTCTCTCTCTATCTTTCCTGTGTGCCGTACCCTTCTACATCCTCGCTCTTTCCCCCCCGTCGTTTTTCTGTCGGCGTGCACGCGGATACTTCTTCGTTCCTGCTAGACGGTAAACAACGCCACGCCATTCCTACTTCTCCCATTCATATCTCTCCCGCGAGCGTCTCCCGAATTATTAAGATGCCGGTGCGATACGTCCAGGAGTGTACGCGTGGAATGATAGTAATCGTCGTTGACGTAAACTTACACTTACTTTTTCTTTAATCGACGGATCGGTTAACAGCGATGCCAATTTCCATTTCGATCGTTGTTATAAATTCTCTATTAATTTATAAAGATTAGAACACTGTGGGAATTTTATTCTTGCAATTGAGAGAAATAAAAAGATGTCGAGTTCTTATTGTTTATACTTGTGCTATACCGTTCTCTAATAAATCACGGAATGCACTTGGTGTCATTGTCTATGAATCATTAATGCCTACACATTTGACTCTTTGAACTTGTTGCTGAGATAAACGTATCAATAAGAATGGCTCTCGCAGCTGATGGCATATCGGTTATTTTATTGCGCATAGACATTATTCGGTGAGGGATCGTACATTTGTAATTAAAGTTGAATTTAATTTGTGATTTATTTATTACAAACTCAAAAATGACAGTTGGCGTATAGAATGCGTTCACAGCACTCAAAATTTAATTTATTAAAATAATGTAATTTTGATGACGATTTTTACATGTTATATTCGACGTTCTCGAAATAATCTACGGCGATTTGTAGGTCAGTTATGCCGAGTTTACTTGGCATTCTTCCGTTTCTAAAAAGAAGTCGCTCATTAGAATCCCTCGAAAATCCCGGATTGCCTCTCTTTCGACGTCGCGAATCAATACTTTTCTGCGATAGTTGCTCCGCGCGCGCGAGAGACTGTTCAACAGGTGCTCGCTTCTCGGCCGAACGATGCGCCGCGTTGTGTTCGACCGAAAAGAATACCATCGAGAGAAAAGGCAGAGAGAGAGAGAGAGAGAGAGAGAGAGAGAGAGAGAGAGAGAGAGAGGTCGATGAAGAAAAGGAAGATGCTAATTGGAGCGGCTTGTAGCGTCCAGCAGCGCGTGTTAACACGACTTCCAGGTACTCGGCGTGCCTTCTCTCTTTCTCTCTCTTACCTTCTCCGTTTCTCGGCCCTCGCGAACGAATACCTTCCAGTAGGCGCTTCCGGCTAGATGCCGGCTTTCCTCAAAGGCAAGAGTCTCTTTGAAACTGGAACGCGGGACGCAATTTGGGGCGGAGTGCAGTGTCAAAAAATAGTATGCATCATCTGATATATTCTCTAGTTTTCGAAAGAAAAATAATACAAAAGAAAATAGTCGCTGAAAGAAAACTATAAATGACTTTCCTACTTTACAGTGTTTTTTTTTCCCTTCTACCCGCTTCCCCTTCTCCTATTCCCCTTTTCTCATTTCTCCCGTCTCTTTCCCATTTCCTCCATTTTTCCCCTTCGTATATACGTACGCCCGTTAGTCGGACGTTCAACAAATATTTGCACGAATTCAGGGCGACCGCTCGTAAATTAGAGAAAGAGCGAGGCGAGAGCAGACTTTGAAATTCTTTGGAGCCATACCCCTGGTGGGCTCCTCAGTCCCTTGTTGCCTCTCGACTTCCCTCGTTTTCCCTCGATACATACCATACTCTTTTCTTCTCGGGCCGCTTTTTCAACCTTGGCTCTCGGTAGAAAATTAAAATTGTCGTCTCCAAGTCGGCACCAAACGCGACCTCTGCTCGTAACGCGTGACTTGTCACGCGTTCCCCGAAATTTGCCTGGCTCCCTGAATCATCGCGTTGAATCATGCTCTCACTTGCTCTCGAGTTGGAGTTATTAGATTCCGCCGTCGAAAGTACGTCAATTGATGGCCGCGATAGCGCCCGTAGCGGGCCCAATGGAGGAGATTAGAAGCTAACGAGCTATGAAGTAATAAATACAAAGTTCTCGAAGGCAGCAATTACTTGGGCACGATAATCTTCACGTATATCATCCGTCCGAATTTATGCGAAATCAGTAAATAGACGAATCGATTAATAGGAAATTACTTGTTGCCGTATCGATTTTACACTCGCAAACTATGCGAGTTGATCAACTTAATGATAAGATTTGTATTTATATTATTTCGATGTTAGAAGATGTAATAAGTCGTCTTTCTGTTGGCCCTATTTCGGCGTTGCGTTATTATTCTATGTCAAATTTGCGCCAATTGCAGTCGAAAAGGAAAAGTAGTTTTTCGTTAAAGTAGAAGAGACTTGTGAGACAAAAATATGGATTTCATCGATCGTTTTGCGATTTCGCGTGCCCACGAGTACAACGCGAATACGATCGAAGGGATGCGAGAAGAGAGAGAGAGATAGAAAGAGGGCGGGAAGAGTGGCCAAAGACGCGGCTCCTACGATGCTGCGCGGATCACAGCGTCGTCGTAGTCGTGTAAGAAAGAAGGAGAGAATGTCCGAAGCGCGCGCGCGGCTGGAAGGGCGAGAGAGAAACGGAGGGCTACGAACGACGCGGAACGGGGATGACGGCGGGAGAGAGAGAAGGTATCGGGGGTGGGGGCAGTGGCGATGTCCTAGCGAAGGTCACGGCCGGGAATGCGGTTTACGTCCGTCGGTCCAAAGTGGCGTGCCGCGTTGCAGAGTTCTCTTCTCTCGCTCTCGCTCCCTTCGCCTTCCTGCCCTCTCGGCGGCCGCCACCCCCTCCCCCTCCCCTGCCGCACGTCCGTCTGTCCATTCGTTCGTTCGTCCGTCCGTCCGTCCGTCCGTCCGCTATCTCTCTTCTTCTCCCGCTCACTTGGGACCCCGCGGCACGGCGCAGACTGCAGGAATGCACCAAATGCACCGCGCTGACCGATACCCGTCCCCGTTCCACCGCTTCCACTTGTTTACTTCGGCCGTTTGCCTCTCCCTGCTTCTTCCCCTCCCCCACCCCTCCTGTTTCTCTCTCTTTTTCTCCTTGTCTCTCCTTCACGGTCCTTCGTTTCTTTTTTCTCCGGTCGGCTACTCCGCCTCCGCGGGCCACTCTCGCATCCTTTACATCGTTCTGCCGCCGCCGCCGCCGCCGTTGCCACTCCCGGGTACGGACCGCTTCTCTACCACCGGTGTGGTAGCGCGCCTCTTCTCTTCCACGCCCTCATCGTACGTACGGCCGAGCACGCACGCACGCACGCACGCACGCTACGCGTGTGGACCGGTACGCAGAAGAGGCACGTTGTGTCGTCGTTGTCGGGGATACATACCGGGTCGTCCATCGCGACGCGTTCTCACTACGTGCGTTCTCGCGCCCTCCCGCCGCGCTTTCTCTTTCTCTCTTCTCTCCTCGAGGTGAGCCTTCCCCGTTGGCCTTCTTCGCCGTGTCCTTCGATCGCGCTTCCTTTTACGCCCCGGTCCCGGGATGACCCTCGCTCATGGGAACGCGGCCCCGGCAGTATCGGTTGTCGATCGGCGCCGTTGACGGGATTAACAGCGGCTAGTATTATCGATCGTGACCTGTTCTGAGGGTTCTTATCTCAAAAGAGATCTTAAAACGGATCAAACAATGACCTTTTTACATATCTTTCTCAATAATACTTATCACGAGAATCTAAGCAAATTTTACATATTTTATTATAATGGACTTGTTTTCGAGTTCTGCAAAAATCTCAGAGTGCTACGACTCGATATATTAAACAGATTGAACGTAAAGTTTTAATTTCATAAATATAAGTAATTGCTTAATTTTACTTGCAAAATTATACAATTCCTCGAGGTACGCATTAATTGCACGGAATAATACACGGACGTCTGTCCCGTAACAGAGAAGCTACTGTAATAACTGAATTAAATTCTTGATCGTAACATAACGGTCTCTTTGTTCACTGATTTCGAAGCGTCAGAAACTATATCACCTCCGATCTTCGATTCAAAGGTGGGCGCGATAAGTTTGTTTGTTGATCAGCGCGTCGATCGAGATCGATAAGCGCAAAATATTTGAACGGGTCCCTAAAGTTTCTGCGACGACGGGCCGTAATAAGAATACGGCGGAGCCAGCTGATGCGAAATCACAGGGTGCAGAGACCTCGGTAGAGATTTGACAAACTCCTTCTCTCCTCTGCCCCCCTGCCCCTCGCCTCGTCTCCCTTCTCTCTCGGCCTCGTCTCGCGCATCCCCGCTCTATTCTCGTCTGTCTCTTTGGCCCTGACCCACCCAAAGGATGCAGTCACCCCGCGTATGGCCGACGGGATGCGTATACGGAGGGGAGCGGTCTCCGAACCGCGCGTCTGTAACTAGGAGGAAAAGAGAAGAACGCCCGAGACCGCACACACGCGCGTTGGCGCTTGTGTGCGCGTGTGCGTGTATGTGCACGCGTGAAACACACTGTGTGCGAAAAGAGAGAGGGGCGGGCAGAAAGGAGAGAGAGAGAGAGAGAGACAGCGTGAGCGTGGCGCGGCGGGGTAAGAGTGCCGGAGGGGGTGCGTTCCACAAATCAATACCTACGCTGAATCCCGCGTGTGTACCACCCGTGCACGACGCACGAAACGTGTCACCCACCGACCCAAACCCCATGGACGATATAGCAGCTGCACGCACAGGCCCGGCATATGTCGTCGCCGCTGTCGCGCGCCGAATCTTATGTCCCTCTTTACGACTGTACGCGGTACCGATGTAGCACGCAATTTTTCAACAAGATCCTGGCGTTAATTCTGCTACACCACTTTTGCAATTTCGGTGGTTCGTTAATAGCTGCTCTGGCATATACGTGACTATCAAATTACATAAACGTGCGATATTGAATTTTATGTTTACTGGTACATTATGTTACATTATTACATTACATATTTATATAAAATTATTTTGCGATCTGTTTAATTATGTTTGTTTCGAATCATTTTTTTTCCGCTTATTTTTAACGAATGGTATTGTTTCTTGAAATTAAGAAACTCGCGCGCGATAACGATTGCAGTTATCAATCTTTCGCCGAACATATTTCTGATTCTTTTTCATAACACGAATCGAGGTCGGCAATGACGATGACGGCGACGACGACCGTAACGAGAACGATCTCGAGCATCCGGTACTGTATCGTATTGTGAATGGAAGATTTACTCTTCGCAAAGTATATGTTTATTTCTCAACATTATTCTTACAAATTAATTTTTCTCTTTTTTTCAAGCTTTCATCTCGCTTCAAGATTTAATTGCATTTTAAAATTAAAGTTGATTAGCATCGACAGAAACTCGTCGCAATGAATACTCATGAAATACGTAAAATTCATCGTAATGTCCGCGTACATCACTCTTTTACGAATTTTCGAGTTTTCCCCTCGTACACATGGTGTACGAGAGCCGGGCGTGTTCCCGCGCCGCATCGTGTAACCGCGTCCTCGACGCGACGCACTCGGCCGCCTGTCCGATACGCGGCGTTTTACGTGTGTGCGTTTCGCGGCGGCGACGTCTCTGGCGGAGGTGGTGGGAGATTTCATTCAGTGCGCCTCTCGCCGGGCGCTGGGCGCATGCGCCGGCCGGCCGCGCGTACACACGCTACTCACGCTGAAATCCCCCTCCCACTCTAACAACGACGCCGCCGACGACGGCGGCGGCAGCAGCGGCAGCGACAGCAGTAGGAGCAGCGGCAGCGTTCCCTAACACGTACCCGTGTACGTACGTACATGTATGCACGCGGAACCTTGTACCCTTTATACGATCGCGTACGAACACACGAGCACCGCGCATAACGCGCGTAGTAGCGTTCGCTTGTGCTCGCATGGTATCTCTGTCTCCCCCTCTCTCTTTCTCTCTCTCTCTCTCTCTCTCTCTCTCTCACGTATTTCTTCGCGTGCGAAAGAAGTACGAGCGTCACAAAAGAGAGCGAATGCGCGGCGCGAGAGAAGGAGGCCAGTGCGAACGGCCGAGTGACCGGACCAGCGAGGGGGAGATGCAGGAGAAGGAAGAGGACCACACGCCGTTCGCCGGCGCTGTGTTGTTGTATCGCGCGATCCCTCGTTGTGACGGAGACGCTCGCGTTTTCGAGGCACACGTTGCTCGTTATTTCAGGGTTATTTGTAAATAAATAGTAAAAAGTTCTAAATTTTTTTTACTATCACTGAACAATTTGACAATTCCTCACAAGCTCCAATAAGTGGTTGTAATAAAGACCATTACGTCACCGTGTGTAGTACGCCGAGATATCCGAAGCTTTATCGCGATAACTCTGCTGTCGCAATACTATCAATGACAAATGACAGTAATAGTAGTATTAATGGCTCGGAAAAAGAAGGAATTCATTGGGCGATAAGCTTAAAATCTTATCTCGGCAATGAACGCTTCTTCTCCGTATACGGAAAACATTCTTGGTTAATCCTCGATTTGACAAAACTATTTATAATTTTATCCAACTTAAAAAAATAAAGCAAAAAAGATATAATTATTATTCAAGTATTATTTGTTTTATTTTACGTGTTACATACTTACTAAATTTAAAACATTGTCCACAACATATAAAACAAAAACGTAACAAAAAAAGAATACTGTCTAATTAAATTATAAACACAGCTAATAAGTCCAACAACTCGAAATTCGGTTAAATAGATTTGCAATTTATTCTCGGACAGGTGCACGCCACGGGATACGCGCGCGTGCAGATCGTAATGAACGCGACCAAGATAGACGAGTATACAAAAGCAGACGCGTGAGACCGGCAAACGTAAAAGATTTAATTACGCAACTGATACCGTCAAATTGGCTAATTTCAGCATAATAAAAATTATCATATGTATATTAGCGTCATTATATAGATCAACTGTTTTTCACGCACTTTCGAATTTGAAAGTGCGTGTCGGCAATAATGTGCGATCCACTGATGCATTGCGCGTGCAATAACTTCGCGCATCGAGATTCGATGCCGCGCCGAAACAACATTGACGCATGTGCGTGTATAGTAGCCGCGAGAAAGAGACAGACAGAGCGAGAGAGAGAGAGAAAGAGAGAGAAGAACGGTGCGTCGTAAAGTACGGTAGAATGTACTCTCTGACGTAGGGCCCCGTATTGGCGCGCGTTGCATTCCCCCGCGGTGCATTGACTTCGGCCTCCCCTCCAGTGCTTCGGCCAGCGCGCCGCCACCCTCTTCGTCTTCCCCTTCTCTCGATCCCGTTCCACCAGCCCTCTTTCCTCGCCCCTTGTCGTTCCATCTCTTTCTTCCTCTACCTCCCTCGTTTGGGCCTTCTTTTCTTTCTCTCTTCTCTCTCTCTCTCTCTCTCTTTTCTTCCTCCGCTCCCCCCCGGCGGGGCTCTTCCACGCCGCCGGTCATACCACTGCATCTCACCCCACCGCTCCCCTCCGTCGGTGCAAACGCTTCCCGGCACAACAACAACATTCCTTCTCTCTATAGCCCCTTCGTAGCACGGAGACTCCGCTACCAGACTCGACGTCTTTCTCTTTCTCACTCTTCTTCTCTCTCTCTTTCTCTTCTTGTTTTCTCTTCTTCTTCATCTTCTTCCTTCTCCGTTCTCTTAAGGTCTCCATGCGGGTGAAAGGAAGAGACGGAAAACCACGCTGTTGAACGGCTCCGCAAAACTGGTCGCCCGCGAATCGCATGTCCATCCGATCGACCTGATGCCCATCGGACAAGAACGCCGCATAGTTTCGCTGCGTATATTGTATCTCGTTCGATATATTCAAGACATACTGTTCGATCTTCTTTCCGGTATCGAAAACTCGCGCCGAAAGATTGGAGCAAAAGTCAACGAATCTTAATATTTTCTCCCTTTCTCTCTCTCTCTCTCTCTCTCCCCTCTCTGCTATGTTCTCCCCTCTTTCGCTTTTTCACAATTTGTGTGCTCATATGGGGATAGATGTTAGATATGTACCAAACTGGAAAATGATTGACGTTAACAATTTATATTATTAAAATTTTATGTTATATAAAACAGAGGAACTGTCTGTATGGAATGATGGATGTAATAAAAAATTGCTTGTTTTCCACTTTGCGAAGAAAATTGCGTAACATTATAAACAGAAACTCGTTGAAATAATTTTGGTATGAAAGTATTGTAATTTCAAAGGTCTCCCTAAATAATATTTTGCTCTCTTAGCAATAATTTTCTATTTTTATTCTAATTTATTTTAATAATAATAATAAAATCAAATTTCTTAAAAAAAATTAAAGAAATAGGAGAATTCTTTTGTATTACTAAAGAAGATTAATGCATATATCATATTTATTTGGCATTCTCTATTATTATGATTACGTGAAAATAATTTCGATCAGGAAACGATCGTATGCTAATTAGAAAGTTTGTTCTCAATTAATTAACGGATTTTATTGTGGCCATCGTACTGTCTCGGTGACCAGAAAAATTCCATGCGTCGCATACGCACCTGCTCAACCTCCTATACTAGTCGGAAATTGAAGATCTTATTCATTATTCTCGAATTAATAAAAGATAGCTTTTAGATAGAATAAGAAGCAAAAATAGATTTTTTGCAAAATTGAGATTCTATTAGGTCCTCACTATCCTATCTTCACAAAGAGGAAACTTGTTATCATGTTATGAAAATAAATATGTAATGCAATTTGAAAGATGCTTGTTATTAAGCTAAAGTCGACATATAGGAAAAACCAACGAATTGATCCTGAAATTGATTTCCGGCACGTACGAAGAATTCTGTAAAAATATTCCTGTGCTTTTAAAAATTGTAAAAATTATAGATTTATTAGTAATATGAGGTGCTCCATTCAGCATTAATAGTAGAATAAGATTGGCGTATAAATATAATTCTTAATGTCACTTACTGTTAGACCTAAAAGGTTTCTCTGTGACTCCGCTAAAAGTGACGTATATGCAGGATAAAGGGCCACTGGGATTTAAACCTAAGACCCTTCCGTTATCATTATTCAGAGAGATTTGAAGGTATGATTTAAAACATTAGCTGATCAGCGATCTAAAAATGAAAATATTATTTAACGGATAATAATTGGATATAACTCTTACACCCGTGGATTGTTTCCGAAAGAGTATCTGGACAAATGCTAGAAAAGCTCGAATGGAAACACAGAAGGCAATTATCGAAATATTAAAATAAGAAAGTGCTCCTTTTTAATTTTTTGTCCTATCGTTCATTTTACATTTTTGGAATATGTGAGCATATGTGTCTGTATTCTGCATTCAGAGTTGGAACTGGGAGAATTATTATATGATGGAGCTGTTTAGATTATTTGAGACCATGTCTGCAACTGAGATGATGAATTCGAAAATGAGTACTGGCGTGTTATGCAATCAGGGAAACAACAAACCCTGCACTTTTATTCAAGCGGTCGATTTAAGCGCAATCAAATTGGATAACTTTACATCCGCCAAAATTATAGAAATAACAGATTCCATGTTCGCGTATAGTATCTTTATTCTCTCTGCGGTATTTAACCAGTAACATGTCACGATTCTTCTTTTTCTTCGATTTTGAAGAAGATATTCTCAATTTCTCCATTATCGGAATTGCATAAAAAAAAATAATTTTGATATGTAATCCTCTAAATCTAATTTTACTCTTATATTGACCTCAAAAGGATTCTTCTGTAACCAAGAGAAAAATAGTATAAACAAAAGTATTTAAGAGAGAAAAAGGTATTTTCTTTATTGAAAGAAGAATATGTTTGCTGTAAAACAGTAAGCTTAGAATATGAAATAATAGGAAAAATCATTTTGAACGTAAAATACTTTTTTTTGGGTGTCTTTCACGAAAGATGTATGATTTTTTTCCCTATTTATGTATTTTCCTTAAGGATTTAATACCGTCCCTTGCTGATTTTACCTTAACCTCTGTAAAAAAAACATCCTTACAGAAAACGACCATAACTGTCTGAGAATTCTTTTAGTTTTCTTCAGGTTTACTCCGTCCAAATCCGTACAGTGAGAAGTTACCGCTGCGCTTCTCTTCCTGTGTGCAACATCGACATCCATTAGTTTTATTAGCATGACTAAAGAGTGTCCCTGTTGAGATACTTCTAGTTGAGAGCCGTTTTGCACTTACATTCCTCATTGATTTCTTGTTCTCCGATAGTGCATTTATCTCTGGACAAATGTTTAAGACAATAGAAGTGCCAAAGTTCTCAAGTTCGAATCGATATCAGAAAAAAAAGAATTATCGGAAAAGGATCTAATAAATTTACTGGCGATAAAAAGGGATATCAGGTCAACGTATTCTATATGCGGAAATCGGTGTTCGGTTACAAGTTTCAAAAACGTGACCATAAATGACCTTTTTTGAAATCCTAGCAGGAATTTCCTGACTTACGAAGAGGTGTAGAGGCGTATTTTATCTTTATTTTTAACTTCTGTAAAACGATGTTTAAACGGAAACAAAAATGGTTGCTTTCTTTTGTCGGATATTGCGTTTTCCTTGGAAGAAAATTAACTTCTCAGAATTATTTTTTCAAGTCGAAGAAAATCGCAATTAAGAGCAAGACAAAGATTATTTTAGATTATTCAATTAATCAAAAGTATTTTTATCAGTATAAAATTAATTACAGATCTCTTTTTTAATCAAGAAATCGATCAGTGCAGATTCTTAGGCGTTATTAATTACAAAATGGCGACTCTGCATATGGGGTTTTATTATTCGAAAATTAGCGTTTATTTTTACTTTTATTCCATTTATTACAATAAATTTTTAAAAGAGAGAATTTCTTTTATCATATTTTAATCTTGATGTAATAATTTCTATCCTTTGCAAGTGTGAAGATTAATGCACCCCGAATTATAGAAAATTATTTTCTGGCATAATTTCGTTACTTGCTTGTTAATCAAAATGTTAACTGGCAAGATTAAAGTAAAAGAATAAATTTTTTATCGACAATTTTACAATTTTTCGAGTAAAGACTTCCCGAAGTGTACGAATTTGCATTTCCGATGTGTCGAAGCAATCTCGTGACGCACAACTTATTGATATTAGGACAGTAAGAAAGAAAGTCCATGTCAACCTAAAGTCAATCCTCCTTTAAATACATTATATATAAATGTGTATGTATATATACATATATGTACAATACAAATACAACTCAATGTTATTCGCGCGCGCAAGAGCAAGGGGAAGAAAACGCCGTGTTCTTTATCGATCTTCGCGAACTACGGCGATCATGCGCGTGGTAGGCCGTAGGGAAGTGTCGGCCGTACTTCAATTTTGGGCCAGGGGGTGTCTGGGTCCCCGCGCGAAACGAACTTGAGTCGTCGCCCTGCAGGATACAGGTGGGTAGGGGGCGCCTGGAAGCAGGGCACACGCGTTCCTGTAGCGGGTTCGCGGGGAGAGATTTCCGCGTGGAGAGCCGCGGGCGCGCGCGCGCGCGCGCGTCTACTCCCGAAAATTCCAGAGGGAAGACCGCGTCTTCGTTCTCCCTCGCCTTGGTCGTCGACGTCGTCGTCGCTGCCGCTGCGACCGCCGTCATCGCCGCCACCGCCGCCGCGGTCGGCGGCCATGTTTGCGCCGGCACGGTAGGCGTTCACGGGCGGTAACGTTTAGCCGCGCGTTCTCCAACTACTTTGGAGAACGTTTCTGCCCCACTCGCGGCGATGCGCCGCTGCATTCCTGGTGGGGCATCGCCGGCGGTGTTCCGTTGGTGTCGCCTCCACCACCGCCGACGCTCCGCCGCTACCCTCCCTACCTCGTCCTCAGCACCACCGCTCGATCCCACTCGCGCGCATTCTCGCGTCTCCTCTGCGAGAGGGGAGGGTCCCCCGGCGTCGCGGTGGGGCGAAGTCACGCCGGGCGGGAAAGGGCACGCAGGAGGCACCGGGTAGGGAAGGGTAGCGACGTGATCGAACTACACGGCGGCGATACTTCGTCTTCCACTTCCTGCTCTTCGTCTTCGATTCCACTCGTCGAGAAGGGCGGCAGCCGCCTTCATGGCCTGCGATGATGGTGCGCTGCCCGCAAACGTCGTCCCGTCTCGTTTTCCTTCATCGTACTTGTCCTGATGCTTGTTTGCCTCGATACTCGCTGTTTTCTTCTTCTCCTTCTCCTTCCTCGTCTTCTTCTTTTATGGCTCGCAGCTTCGGCAGATGACCGGTGCTGAAGCCTAACTCGGTTTATGTATTTAATTATCGAACTTATTCGAGTTCGTTGGAATTTCACGGAGCCGAATGCGCCGAAATCCGTGGACAACGAGTATGAATAATTGACCAAGATAATCGGCCGTCTTGGAATTCACCGCGTTTGCTCTTATTATATTTTTCTTTTAGCACTTCAACGTTAGGTATATCATGTGTACGGTCGTTAAAATGGACACATGTTGCTTCTCGGTATCGTGCTTCGGTATCTTCACGGATTTCTCTATCTTCTTCTTTCGGACTCCCGAGGTTTGAACAGATGCTGGTTAAATCGTGCTATTTATGTATTTAATTATCGGACCAACCTCATTGAAATTTTTATGAGCATCAAGTCAGGTGTAACAGAAATTGAAAAGAAAATACGAAGTATATGAAAGTTCTTGCATTTTCTTCTTAGCAATTTAACGTGCGCATATATTTCTTTACTTAATCATTAAAAGTCCATAATGGAGATGAATTGCTTCCGAACTGTGCCTCCAACTTTTACACAATATATAACATCTTAATACATTAAAAAGAGAAATAACTTTTTTCTATTTAATTTATTAATTCTTGTTACTTAGGCATATAAAATTAGAGTAGAAAGTAGAAAAAAAGACACAAAAAATTGTAGAAAAAAAAAGACACATAAAAAATTGTAGAAAAAAAAAGACACATAAAATTGATATGAAAAAGCTTTTTTGCATTATTTTATTAATATGTAAATGAATTTATTTTAATTAATTTAGAGAAAGATTACTGTAGAAATTAATGGTTGTTTATCTTGGTGACCTAAGCATGACATGGTCACGTACGAGATAAACATATCAAGGGTCGTCAGGTAACCGGTGACCGAAGGAAAGTCAGTTGTCGCTAACTATTAGGAGAAATCGGTCACAAAGCATTGAACAGTCTGTATAACGAAGAATTTGTACAAGTCAAAATGTTTTTTAAATTTTTGGCTATGATATTCGATTTTTCGCCAATTTTGAGCGGTTTAAAAATAGTTCAATTTTTAGCATATAGAAACGTTCCTCTTTTTTTACTCTTGTAATGTGATTATTAGTAAAGAATGAAAAACTATGATCGGTTGACTGCGTCAAACAATATTAAAAAAAGAAAGAAAGAACGATTTCATGAGGAAGTGCGATGATGTATGAGTGGAGCGCAAACATATCTTAGAAAGCGAATATGTGAATGTCAAACACATCGTGGGTTGACTTACATGGAAAATTCCGTCAGGTATTCTATCCAGTTGAAAACAGCAACGCAAAGTTATTCGTTATATTTCGTAGCAATCGTTTGTATTAACATAATTAAATTAGTTCCGCAAAAAAATACAATTCCAATAGAGAGAAACATCGATAAATTGACTAATGTTGCAAAACGTGGCGTTAGCGAGAGTTGTAACGATAACACGTTTTAATCGCGGTTTTTTCAGGCACTTTTTCTTTTTAATCGAATGTATCTCATTGCACGAGCCAATTCAGAATAACTTTTGACTTAAAAGATGCAAATCAATCGATAATATTACGCGGAGTACCTGGCCGTGATCTAACATCACTGTTCTCATTTTCTGTTGCAGACAAATGGTTGGGCGTATACTGATGGAGATGTTTCGCGCAGCAGTCAATAACAAAATAACGCTAATTGTCGAAGAGGTCATGCAACATGTGCAGCTTGTTATTGACGATAACGGTAAGTCGCGTCTTATGAATATCATCAATTGAATTGAACATTTATCTTGAAATGCATTTTTTTTTGTTTTGTTTGCATGCACAATCTGCAAAAACAGTTAAGATGTTTGGCTAAACAGCTTTCTTATACGCTTATTTTATTGTGGTCTTCTTCTATCTTCTCTGAGAAGTTTACGTAAATTAAAAAAAAATTTTTTTTAATATTAATCGCTACGTATCTATTTTACCGCTTTATTAAACAATATTAATATTGCTTATAAGTATAACCGCACGAATATCGCAAACTTTTGCTTTTTCTCTTAATATTTTATACTATATTAAAAGCAATGGTAAATTGCAAAAAATTCATTGCCGCACATTTTTGTGCAGTTTTGTAGACGTTTGATGTAGAAGGATTGAAAATGTTCGTATCTGAGCCAAATCCTTCGCACCACTCACGCATGTCGAAGTAAAGATATGATTGCTGAAATTTTTACTTTGTAATTGTGTTCTCCAAATTATTTTATTGTAGCTTGCGCTTTTTATTTTATATTTTCATTGCTTGTCTTACTTATATAGTTGATATAATTTATTTACTATTATGCAGTTGCAAAATATAATTTCCTATTGACAATAATCTTAATATTATTAATATAGTATCTTTATTATATATATATCGATTGCGAAATTAAAAAATAATATATTTATTCGATGGTTAAAAACATAATCGATTTTCATAATATTCATGACGCTATCACATATTAAATGTACAAAATATTTCTGAAATTTATCTCTCGCATCAGCATTAGATGCTCGTTATTTTTAAATTTATATAGTGTACTTATAGTATATTTTTATTTGGCTCTAAGTTTATGACACTTCATAAAAATTGTAAACACAATGTCGGTTACACGTTTTAAAGCTTGCCATATGTAATTCTCTTAATTCAAAAATAATGCCGCTCACTTAGCTAGAAATTGAATTTTCTTGAACGGGCTTTATTCAAATAATCCATAATAATCGATATAGGAAACTAATATTAGCAATATCAATTCCTGAATTCCTAAATTTAATAAAATATGTAAAAATAGTCAAATATCTTAAGGTTCGTTCAGCTGAATTTTTATATTTTATGCACAAATGAATTGAAAAGGCGAACACGTATCACGCATCGGCAAATTTTTAAGCAAAAATCTAAAAAAGGCAGATAAACTCAACCACGGGGATCAAAGCTCGTCCATAATTCTTTCATAACTGAAATAATGTCTTGCGTTTCACTGCAAAATTGGGAATGTCTCGAATGGGAAAGGGATGAAGGGGGCCGCTTAAGTAACGTGTTGCAACAGGAAACGTATAAATATCAGCAACCGGCTGCATCGGGGCTGTTTCTCGGGGAGAAGACAGGGTACACGAGTCGTTTTCGTTGGGGTCGAAGAAAAAGGACAAGATGGTGCGGCGAAATGTAAGCGTTTATCGTTATAGGTAACGACGAGAGACGGACGACGACGTGCCCTCGCTTCCGGTATGGCACGCGCCGCGGTGCCGGAAGTCGCTCGTGGAATCGAGGATACGGCATTATGCCGCCGCGATATTTATACGAGAGGGCACAGCCCCCGGTCTCAAACGTAAACCCACTCCGTTCTTAATTTAAACATCGCCATCTCTGGCTACGAAGAAATCTTGCGTAAAAGCCGGCGCATGCTGGTACCAGGATTCACAGATGCATCCTTCTGACACCTCTTGACATCCGAAATGCGTGGTGGTCCATTGATTCGGTGTACACATCATTTCATATAATCATGTATCATTGCATGATAATTCGTTCTTATATGTTTATTTTCGATTGCTAACGTTGTAAAAATGGTCATTAATTTAGAAACATAGTAGAAAATAATTAAAAGAAATTAATTGTATGAAATATTTTCTTAATTGACAAAATTAATTGAAGAAAATCACGCAATTTTAAACGAATAAAATAAGTTGCATCGACAAGTTTTTTAAATGTCACATTATTGTTTAAAGAAAGTTATATTTAATAAGAATATTAATATAAAAAAATCGATTTATACGATTGCTAATTCGTCAAGTTGAATTTTTTAAATATACAAATATAAATAATTTTAGAAATTCATATTTTAATTACATTATTTAGTTGATTATGATGTTTATTTATACTTAACGTGAAATGTAATCAAATTTGATCTCGTATTAATATAAAATTTTTTAATTAAACAAATAAAGCTAATGAGACGAATACATGGAATTATTTGCGCAATGATATAAATTAAATTTCAATAAACAATTAGCTGAACGTTATAATTCTCGACAGATTTGTCAGATTTTTAAAGAATAAGAGGATTATTATAAGGGAGAGAAAAATCATTTAGATTTTTCTGACATTTTTCACGGAATGGTCAAGAATGGTCAATCTCCCAAATGTTTCATCGATACATATCTTGATAGTCCCAACCTTGATAGTTCAGTCCTTTGAAGCGATCTATACACATGCATACACACACACACATTGGCGAAAAATCTTATTTTTACCTGAACTTGCCTTGAAAAAATGTAGAAAATGTGCATCAAGCCGACATACACTACGATTCAAAAGTTTAGAAGCAATCGTACTTCTTAGTTAATCAAACAGTCTTTTGTTTATATGTTCAAGAATATGTAATAAAAATTTATATATTTCGATCATTTTATTAAAAATTTCTTTCTTTTTAATTTTCATTTGGATTTTAATTTTCGAACATATCCAATTTGATTCAGGCCTTGTTTCTTTTCAAAAATTTCTTGTATCAGGTATATTTTTATGCATTTTTTATTGAATTTACTCTAAACTTGTCTCTTTTGTATCTTATATTTATCCAATAATATGATGAATCCAATGTATTAAGATAATCACCGATGATTACTTCTATCGAGTTCAAAAAGACGAAATGAAAAGGCGTATCTTCATTATAAAAAAAAGTAATACTAGTTATTTTAAGAATTTCATTGTGTAAAACTCTGTAAAAGAACGCAAATTGCTATGTAAATGTAAAATGATAAATTAATCCCATTTATAGAAACCGATATTTGCCTAATTACAATATGTGTTCTGAAATATTTTCATAAATCGTGATCAAATAAAAGTCGCAAATGACCAATTTTGTAAATTAAATACTTTTAATGCAAAATATAAAGAATTAATTAATAAAAACGCGCCATATATGTTTTAGTTGTGTGTTTATGACAAAACGTGATATCCGATAATACGGAATTATTAAATTATAAAACCTGATATGTCTCTTGACAACATAAACTACAAACTTATTACAGTAATTAAATTTCGTTATAATAGAAAATGACGCTTGATCACACAAATATTTAATATTAGAAATTAAATATTTTATAATATTTTAAATAAATGATCGTTTCTCGCAATGTCTGAAAGAAAAAAAATCGGCTTGAAATCTAATCTGTTGGCTGGAAAACCAGTCGCGACACTATGCAACATGAGCGCAGTACATCGCCCATCCGGAAATGGTAAAACCGATGGCACGAGGGATGATGCGACGGGTGTGCATCATCCCGATGTGCAGCAGCACCCCAAAGGTGGCAGTGTCCTAACCGGCTATTTTTAGGGGCGAACCGCGAAACATCTTGTCCCGTGAACACGTGCCACCATCGGTGTTTTTCCGTGGGGGGACATGCGGAAGAGGGGGACCGCGATATGCAGCAGCACCGGTTCAGGGCTCCCGGGGCACGCGACACGAGTGCATTTTATTCGGCATTTACGTATTTTTGGATACATCGCTCGACGGGGGAAAGGCAAACTCCCCCTGATTTCTAACGGGATCATTGACCTCTCAGGCCAGTTTAAAACTAGGGGGCTCGAGGCTGGTGTAAAATCCCGACGAGTTATGGCGCTCAAAAAGCATATAGTTTGGGTTGATTCATGTTCGACTCAGTTGGAACGAGGTTGCTCCTAGGCAAACATAATTTTTGCGATGAGAAAGATCGAGTTGATCACTGATGACAAATAATTATTAATAGCGACAGGCAGCTGTATGAGGCATTATTAATTATAAATAATTATAGTAATTAATAAGGTAGGGCTAAACAATCTCTGATATCTAGTTCTTTTGTTCCTCTGTGACTTTCCACTGAAAAACAAGATATAAGATAACTGATTCCAATATAACGTGGTATCCGATGATTTACTTGCTGTTTATTATGTTACTTTTTTTTTTAATTTTCACTACTCTATGTGTAAATGTTTGAAAATATCTTGCAAAGATATGAAACTAGCAGCAGATTTTATACCGCAAATGTAAGCTATCAAATGACATTTTATGAAATTTTTTATGTATCATGTCATGTTTCTTCTTTTACAATATTTTTAATAAAATCTTATCTGCATAGACAGTGCAAAATTATTACAAGCATTAGTAAAAGCAAACCTATTTTCTCTGTCTATGTAACTCGATCGATATTGACAAGAAGGACGGAGCTGTGGAGCTTTCGCGCTTTATTTGCGTTGTATCACATCTGACAATGAGCATGCCAACGGCTACCTCATTCGCTAATTATAAATACTTATAATTCAAAAACTATCATAACCTGAATATTTTGATATCAAGATTTTTGTCTCAAGAACTTACCCTTAAGCATTGTTACGGAACACCCTGTATATTTATTATATTATTTTTCCTCTCGAGATGTAAGGCGCCATTATTACGGAAACTCATATCTTTTTTCTCAGGAAATTAATTCAATTATTATAGATAAATTTATCACAAAAAGTTACAATTTTTAATTAAATATAATGTAAACAATAAAAAGAGTGGTAAAAAGTTAAAAATATAATTTTTATAAGATTTGATAGTAAATTCACGATTGAGCCTTTATGATTGGATATATGAATTTATCGCCAAATTACAATTAATGGAGGTAATAATTTATCTTCTTTATGATCTTTACGATTTTTATTTGTTACAGTTATTCAGTTTTTTATTTTATATTTTTCAAATATTCCGTTGATGAATGTCATCGAAATCTCAATAGCACAACTTTTAAGATGGCGGTCTGTAAAACACGTCGATATACATATATGTATATTCCATGTGTTTAATACTTTTGATATTATTACTACTTATCAATAAAAGATATGTGATTATTCTTAATAAAAAATAATTCTAATCAGCTATTATGAAAAAGTCTATCTACTGACGTTTTTATCGCCAAAATTTATTATCAAATTACGATGGAAATATCGAACTTTTACTATAATCTTTATGTTCAATTAATCGTAGATACAAGAACTGTTCTTACAACAAGTTAGAACTTCAAAAAATGTCAAATATGCAACAAAAATTCTATTCTTCTTCATAGAGAAATACCGAAATGCCAACATACAACTGCTTTGTCACAGTAGGAGGTGTTGGACCTCGAGCAAAAATGTGTGTACAGGTCGAAAAGGTTGAAATGGAATAGGGTTTCGTATGATTAATGGCGTAGCCTGTGCATACAAGTAAGACAGCGGTTTACAATATCTTTCAAGAGAGAGACTCACGAGACAAACAGCGAAAGAAAAGGAAACCAACGAATCACGGTTTTTCGAAAGCGAAGAACGGAAAAGCCATGGGGAGTTCAAGGTTGTTCAAGGAAAACGAGTCTACGAAAGATCGGCACGTACGCTATTTCCTTTAGCTCTTCGTTCCCTTTTCTCCCTAATCCCTTCCCTTCGGGTCTTCTCGTTCGTGATCGGTCGTCAGGCCCCGCATAGGCTCGCACCCCCGTTTTTAGCATCTCCCACTCTTGAGGTGCTTCCACGTCATGCTCCACACCATCCCTCAGTAAGATCTCAGCAAGTCGCCTGTAAGCTTTTCTTCCCGTGATTTCTCTGCGGAGATTCCTGTCGCACATGACCCAAACTCGTCGGAAAGTTCTACCACGTGGTATCATGATATCTAGGTAATATTCGAGAGGGGATCAATTTAATCTTCAATGTTCAAGCAAAATGTAACTAATTGGATCTCTTGTCAAATTTAATTCGCCGTTGCTAAAAAGTAATACATTTTTAATCTTATAAGATTCGGGGATACTTTTAGAACTTAAATTTGCTCGCACCTATCGATTCAACCCAGTAATTTAAATTAACATGATTATTAATATAATTCTCAATTCTTTTTTTGTCCAGGCGATTTAACAACGCTCACGATGATTGCGTTCGTTTTGAATGCTCGTGTGTTGAGTTATTCTATCTTTCATCGACATATAATCAGCAACAAATAGAAATAAATACACATAATTTTCTATATTGTCGAAGATCATACTAACATACGGTTTCTGTTCACAGATGCTTTTGTGCGGTCGGACCTGGTGGAGCAAATCCCGAATGTAGCGATTATCTGCAGCGAGGCGCCGCATCTCTTCGGCGACGTTCTCCGCAATCACCTGCTCGATATCGTAATGAAGTACCTGAGCGATCTGGACAACCAGGCAAGTATTCACATCACGTTACATGAACGTGTTCAAAACATGCCTGTGTCATGTTTTGAACACGTTCCCAAGGCAAAAACCGAAATATCTCTGCGACGATGTAAATATTATGAGACATTTTTGCTCTGTAGGTACGACAAATGGCCCAAAGCGCGCTGACAACATTGGTGAAACGAGGTCTTCTTGACAACGACGCGATCGAGAATGTTATCTGTCCCACGATAGAAAGCCTATCTTACATGATGGTCGACGAGCATGTCCGAAACGCGAACATCTCCGTAAGTTTCCCGCGCTTTATTCGTCTTCTTCTTATCCTTTCATATCGCGAAAGCGAAAACTGAAGACTTGACATAAAAGAGACTATGCATAACATATTCTTCAAGTTATATTGCCATCTTAAAGAAAAACAGGATTATAAAAAAAATTAAACTAAGAAGATCTGAGAAAATAATTGTATATAAATGAAACAAATGTTTTTATTATTTATTTGTCTTCTTACATATATTGTAGGTATGTAAATAGGAATAGCGTCTTCTAAGGAATTTTTATTTTTTATATTTACAAGCTATAACATTCTTAGCATGTTCCGTGTCTAAAACGATAAATTTTTAGAACATTTTATATTTTGAGTAAAATAGTTGTCATATGACGTATCATCGATGATACACGTGATTTAAAGAACGACATTATGTAAATAACATTTTAAGTAAATATAATTACTTAATTAAATCTTGATTTTCTCAGATTTGCCTTTAGTATAGTATAATCTATTTTATGTCGAATTTTCTTTATTGACGCGCGAAAAGAATTTCGAAATTTTATGCTCGTGCGATTAAAGATAATATTATACGTTGTATCCGCGTTACTTTGCTTGCGAAATCGAGAATTGCGACCCTCTGAAATTGGCTTTATGTATTTACGAATTCCTCTTGAAAGACATGGGTAGTGAGATGTTCTTACGCAATCGCGTCTCACTATCTTGTCTTTCATGCGGCGTTTCGTTCGCTCGCCCCGACAATATTGCGTAGATATGAAGAATATGCGAATGACAATTACATAATTTGTCACATCAGCGGAAAAATGAGCCATTGTCAAATCGAAACAAGAAATATATAGCGATAAGAACCTAAAGAAAATGAGTGAAGAATAGAGAGAGGTAGAGAGAAAGGGAAGAATTTAGCGAAGATGAACACATTTTAGGAGCAAGATTAAAGAAGCGAGGGAATACTTAGCTATCATCGCTCGAAGATTTCCGTAAGCAAAAAGAAGAGCAGAAGAATAAAGGCAAAAAGAGCGTGAGGCATTCATAGGAAACGCAAATATCGGCATTCTGACGAAAGACAGGGCATACTTTTACCATCAAAGTTGGTTTGTCATAGAGTTCGACTATCACAGCCAGCTTTGATGATCAAAATTGTGTCCGTTTTCAACGCGTTCCGGTGATTAAGAGAACGGAAAAAATAAGGAAAATCGAGTGACAGAACAGGCGGGAAACAGCGGGGAGAGATACGCGAGGCGTGAGGAAGGTGGTGGAGAAGCGAGAAACGACACGTTGGAGGAGCGCCGTTGTAGCACCATGAACATGGGGATATACCTTTTGCGGTCCGATACATCAAATTGGTTGTGGAATGTTTCGAGTCATATCACAGCCATTTTGATGAGCTGGCCCGCAGAATCGATCGTCGAGAAGATTTCGCTTTCCATCGTCGATGTATATACCTGTTGAATCGATAACATATGCGACGCATCTGGGAACAAGTGAAATGAATAATGGAATGAACAACGGAAAGATCTACCGGAAGATCACGTTATATATTCACATTTGCATCAAATTTCACAAGAGATTATGGTGATCCATCCTGAGAATTACCACGTAAAATTTCGTTCGATGAATAGCGCCGTGCAGGAAGGAACGCGATCCAATCGTCAAATTGGTTGTGGCGTGTTGCTCCTTTGAATTTCATATCACAGCCATTTTTGACGATTTGGATCGCCGTTTTACGCATCGCCTTCTCCGTTTACACCGTGCGGAAAAGCGTGAAAGGATGTAACATACGAGGACCGTCGTGCCAGATGCTGTGGAGATTGCATCCTTGGCTGCAAGAAGAAGAGTGTGCTCGCATTGCTCACAAAGTGGCTGTAATATGCTGATGTAACGATGCTCATATCACAGCCAGCTTTGATGAGCGTTGCGGCACTCACAATTCAGCGAGTTTGGAATGCGCGAAAAAAATTCACGAGGAATTTCTCTACATTTCGATATTTAGAAACTAGGAGTAGTTGGTTGGAAGCACAAATAGCGCGAATAGGTATAAATAAAAGTATCATGTTTTTATCTATATACGTTGCAATAATAATTTCTGAAAGCTGAAGTTAGAAGGATACATAAAATAAAGGGACTATTTATAATAAAATAATTTGTATTACGGAATTTATATTACAATATCCATATGTTTCAAAATAAAAAAGATAGATTTGCATTATTATTTCATGTTGTGATTTAATTTTTCACGTAAATACGTTTGATTACACTATCGCGCAATTTAATTATTTAAATGCGATTATGCAATTTGTAATAATTTAAATAAATCTGTTTATCTTCATACGATTGAGATATGTCATTTTGCATGTAACATAAATGTGGTTGTACATCTTGTGTACAATAAGCGCTAATCCATTAACTAATGCACGTCTCTCACGGAAGGCTGATTGAATAAAATCGACTGTTCCTCCCATCAGAGTGGTTGTGATGTGGTGCTATTGATTCATATCACAGCCAGCTTTGATGAGCGGAACGGAACGATGTATTTCACCTGTTACATAATATTTAATAAATGTTACTTAAATATGTTAATGTATACTGTTAATATTTAAAAAATATTGTCATTCTTATTGTTTATTATAATTATATACTTTACTTAAGTACGTTGATACGTAATGTTTAACTAGAATTTTAATTTCCGTAATCGGAATGATTTTGAAAAGCGCCCGAAATTAAAATTGGCATAAGCGTATTAAACAAGGCGCGTATCTGTTTACATTAAATTTCTCATAATGCTCATTCATTTTCCCAATGTTCCATTTTCTATATCGATTCGCAGCTCATGTGTAGACTGGCACCGCTGATTGATAGCGAACTTACAGAGAAGGTCTTTCTGACACGGTACCTAGACCTATGCGAGGATAATGACATGATGGTGAGAAGAATCTGCGCTACTCACTTTGGGGAAATGTGCACAGCTGTGGGAAAGGAGAAACTGTATAGCAAACTGGTAAGTCTTATTCATAAATATAATATATAAAACTGAAAAACTAAAGAGTTATATATGGACATACATTTTGGTCTGACATGAATTTAGTGGTTCAACGTTTTCAATTTACTGATAATATTCAATTTGTCTCTAGATTCCTACGTTTGTTGATCTGTGTGCCGATAGAGTGTGGAACGTGCGAAAAGCGTGCGTTGAGGTCATGATGCCAGTTTCCTGCTGTTCGACGCCCGAGCATCGCCGATTGTTACTTGCGAATATACTGGCTAAACACTTGAACGATGACTCCAAGTGGGTGCGAATATCGGCTTTTCAGATACTCGGACCGTTTATATCGACCTTCGCCAAGCAGTTCGTTGAAGTCATTTACAATAAAAACGGCGAATTAGTGTATACCAGTAAGCAGGATCATATATATCGCAGGTATAGCGGCGTACTTTTCCATTGTCATTGCAATTCGAGTTTATGTCGATCTAAATTGTATGCAATGTTTTTGCAGCATACGTTACTCGTACGAAGGAATTTTTCCTACGAAAGGCGCGATCAAAAGTCAAATACCAGATATGGATGATAATACCAAAAGTTCGTTTTATCTGTCTGTAAATGTGAGACAATATAGCAACTTTAGAGAAAAAAGAGCAGAATCCTCATTCGATGGAATTACCCCGGATGACACATTAGTTAACTTATATAAAGTATGTTTAAACGTTATATCATAACATTAACATTTATTTCTTTTATGAAGAATACAATAGAAATATTTTTTATTTTAAGTCCATCTTTTCTTAATCTTAGTAATTATGAAGAATAGCTTTTATTTTTAAGAACTAAAGAACTAAGAATATTGCTAAAAAAATTATTTTATTATACTTTTATATAATAAATAATATAATGCAAATGTTCATTTTAAACTTATCATGAAAAAACAGTCTATGTATACTCTTTTTTTTAATTTAAATATAAAATTGTATTTTTTATTTGATTTCCAGGCCTTCCGTAAAGCCTTTGATTTCAAGAGAAAGACGGATGATACGGACAAATATAATCCATTTTTATATTATTATATACCTCCGGATATACCGCTGGACGATGAACTTACTCATGCTGCGAGGCAATCAGCGATGAATCGTAATAATGCCCAGAAGGCAGCGGAACAAAATTCGACCGAGGAAAGTAATTCGTCTTGCTCTTCCGAAACTCCAATTCCTGCCGTGAATTCGAATGAAAGTGATTCAAGCATAAACGAGCAGTCAAACGACAAATTCAACGCACGAAAGGAAGAGGAAGATGACGATGATGATGAGAACTGTTTTCCGAGGGCGGATTCGTTGGACGACACTCAGGAGTGTTCACTAAATTGGAGTCTAGAGCATCTAGATGGAAATTTTTATATATATGATAGAGATTCCATAGACAAGAGTGACGAATCTTGTAAGAATCCGAAGAATAATGGACAAGATATCGTACCTCAGGAATTAATCAATTACTACGTATCGATGGCCGATCCGGAGCAATGCTTGGACATGGGTGCCGAGATTCCGCACCATTGTGCCTTCAGTTTTCCTGCAGTCGCGTTCACGCTGGGCAAAGAGAACTGGCACTGCTTAAAGAAAGCTTACCAGTCGTTATCGAGTGCAAAACACTGGAAAGTCAGACGTACCCTGGCGTCCAGCATTCACGAGATTGCCATGATCTTAGGCGAAGAACTCACTGCCACTGACCTCGTGCCGATCTACGACGGTTTTATCAAAGATTTGGACGAGGTCAGAATAGGTGTGCTCAAGCACCTTGCGACCTTTCTGAAAATACTCAAACCTGCCGACCGCTGTCAATATCTACCAAGGCTAAGCGACTTTCTTGCCACGGATAACGAATGGAATTGGAGGTTTAGGGAGGAACTGGCCACGCAGTTGCTCGAGATTGTGAGACTGTTTAGTCCGAACGACGTGGCCCAGAGTATCGCGCCGCTGTCTTTCCAACTGCTTGTAGATAAGGTTGCCGCCGTTAGAACCATCGCCCTTGAATTGGTAGGATATTTGAACTTTTTGCATATAGTGTATTTTATAATTGTTCCGCTTACAAACTTAAACTGGAATTCCTTCAGATTACGGAAATAATGTGCTACTTGTCCACCGAGGACATTCTGATAACGTCCCTTATTCACGAGCTTCGAGAGACTCTAGTGCTAGACGCTAAAAGGTGGATACATCGGCAAACTTATGCGCTCATGTGCGCCCATTTGATCCGCAATAACGCGATCACGGGAGACAAGTTTTCTAAGGAAATGTTACCATGTTTGATAAGTTTGTCGTGCGACAGAGTACCTAATGTAAGATTAGCCGTGGCGAGAACTATAGCGAGGAATGTAATTGCAATGGGTTGTAAGTACCATATTGTCATTGTGATGTATCGCACTGATTCGGTATTTTGCATCTTATCTGGTATCTTTTTATTTTTAGTGGACAAGTTGGGCACGGAAGCGATGGAAGAGGTAGAAAGAATACTCACGAAAATGCGCGTTGATGCGGATCGAGATGTGCGAGTGCTGGCCGGAGGTGAAGAGCAACAAATAGATATACTGGCTTATTGTTCCTCCGATGAGAACAACCAAGTTGAACAAGCAAGAAATATATTTCGAGGGTCCGAGCGGGTAAATCTGAACCACTTCAAAAAGGATATAAACCACTGCTAAAATTATCATAAAACATGTATGCGACCTTTGATACTGATTACGTAACGATGCATGAATGCGGAGCATTTGTGTGTATGTGTGAATACATGTGTGCGAAAAATAGGTGCATTTTATCATTGTGATCAATTTGTATTTGTGACGCTGTTTGACTGAATGATAAAGTCAAATATTAAATAGTTCAAAGCGTTGCATTGACATGATCTTTCTCATTCGCTTAATTAATTTCACGAATGTTCGATTGTACGACTTTTTGGCACTATATCCGTGTATCGTTATTTTGTAGCATTTTTTTTATTGTGCACTTAGTCGGGAGTGAGATGCAGCAGCATAACATCAAAATGTAAATTAGATATCGATAAGGCGCATTTTGTTTCAAAACAACAGCATTTAGAAATGTGCCATGCATGAGAATATTTTACAGATTGTTTGCCGATAAACGTGTCAAATAATTGACATATCTAAAATTATGTTCGATGAAAGAAAAATAGACACTAATTATACTTGCATGTTACAAATCGTTATCTTTGTCAACGGTGCGTTTTATTATCAAATATCCATTTTATCATTTAAAAGTGATCTTGATGGATATCTTATCCAAATGTTTTAAAAAAAATGTTGCACTATTGACGATTGAAGACTTACATTAGTGATATGATAATGTTCCAATTGTAATAGAATTCACCGCATAAACACGATACGTTTGCATTTGTTGAATATTTTTTTGATACACACTTGCTTATAGAGAGTACTATCATGTCATCTAGCTTAATAATAGATGAATTATACGTTGCTCACTTCGATTTTTACGTTATGCCTAAATTGATGAAGGTGAAAATGTTAAATAGACGATCGAATTTTATTAACATTTTCTATGTAAGTATGACAGAAAACGAATGTAAGAGAAAATGTATTGTAGGAAACTTTATAAATATTGTATGATACAGATTTTATAACATGCAAAAGTGTGCGGATTGCTAATAGAGCGAAGTCCTGCGTCATTTGATTAAGAAAAAGAAGAAGATAGTATTGTATAGATTTATATCTATACAATCTATATTTACTTGCACGGAAAGTATACGCTCGTTAAGATTTTCTGACACGATTATTAGGAAGAGGCGGGACAATCGTATCTCGTGTGACTTTGTAACAATGAATACGATGATTGAGCTGCGACAGACTTACTCTTTAAGCAATGAACGCCCTCGTTATTTGTGAATACTGAAGGCGAAGAAGGAGATATTGTTTAAAATTCTGTATAATATATTATGTATTTGATAATGAGATGATGAAAAATATACATCAAACGATTTGTTACACAATTATGCGAAATACAACGGTGTTACACACGGATTGTTAAGCAAGGAAGGTTCACGAGGCTGTAAAGAATTTCATTCACACAATTTCATATAGCGATATTAACGCGCGAATTTCAAGAATTTTATCAAATTATCTTCCCCGGGATAAATCGTCATCGATCGTTAATTGCATCTTTGCGACGTTGAAAGTTCCTACGTAGTGTAAAACACTAGCACGTGATCCGAAGTCATAGAAATCTTTGTACGAAAACTGTTATCCACAGAGAAAAGAACAGAATAAAATGTCAAAGAATTTAATACTTCGCGAACTTTCCTTATCGAGAAGTAAACTCGATATTCTCGTTCACAAAGTGCGGCTACATCAACAAGCGATTCTATACGTTTTACGCAACCGGAAGATTATCCACGTTCAAATCGTTATTGTTGTTTCACATATTTTTTTAATAATTACGGCATCGACAACGCGTCGCTACGTTGCGGAATATCCGATCGCCGTTTGCCGGAGGGAGGAATCTTTCAGAATATTCCGAGGAACTTACTTGGGGGACAGGCCGGTAATTGACACGCTTTCTCCTCCATCTCGGTTTCCGCGTCGTTGCAATCGTGCAGGCAATGCCGCCACCTGATCTGCCGACCCTTGCCGCAGGTGACGCTACAGCTGCTCCAATCCATCCACCTGCCCCACTTGCGACGCGATTTCCTTCTCGTCCGATACTCTCCCCGCGCGAATCTCGAGCCGCCAGAACGCATTTGGGATGCTCTTTTACCTGCTAAGGCCGTCTCCTGGAACTTGGTAAAGTTCTTGGCGAGCTTGGAACTCGAGACATCTTTCTTCTCCAGGGAGATTCCCGGTCTCTCCTCGTCGATCTCGCCATCTTCACCGAGACAGGAATCCCTCGCTTGTAGAGTCTCATTACGATTAATTACGTATACTTGCAGTTCGTTTATCTGAAAAGTTATCTACAGTAAATTCTGCGGGGAAGCGATTTCCGATTGAACGGTTCTTTACCTTGATGATTAGCTTTTCGGCAAGGTTCTTAATTTCTTCGATCGATCTCACAGCGCGATTACCGCGAGTCTTTTTGTACTTCGTCTTCCCGCGCTTCGTGCCTCCGATCGATGTTCCTTGGTCGGCGTCTTTGAAACGTCTCGACTCCTTCGTGTTCTTATCGTTTCGTGGATAGCGCTTAAACGTAATTTCCTGGTTTCTCTTAGCGCGCGACTTCTCGTCGGAGGATCCCTCGGGCATTTCGTTCGTGCGATCGTATTTTTCATCTTTCGTATTTTGGTCGTTCTCGATTTCTGGTTCATTGGGTCCGACTGGATGAGATTCCACGTTATAGAATGACATGCTTTCAGGATCATTTGTTTCCAAAATAGACGCGTTGTTTCCATGATCTAGTTTCTCCAGCGTAATCTCCACTGTTAAATTATTAACCTTTCCTTTTCCGAAGTCGAAATTCGGGGCAAATTTAAGATTCGTTATATTGACATTGGGAATTTCGTCATTCGCATTGTATTTCGGTAACAAAATTGAACAGGGACTAGTTCCGACGGTACGGTCCATCCCAGAATGATTGGGATTGATAAACGACGACTCGTTCGCGGGAAGTTTTTCGATACGTACACGTACTTCCGCTCTTCCAGTATGCACGAAGGGTAATATAACGCTGTTCTCTTTTCGCTGTTCCGCGAGATTTCCAATGTTCGTTAACGACGCATTTTCCTTCTGACTAACTAAATCTGCTTTCTCGACGTTGGAGACGTCAATGTTAGTGTTTAAATCGCTATCTTCAGATTCCCTTTTTTCTATCCTGGACTCGATCGTTCTGGCAGGCCTTCCGATTTCTCGATTATTCTTACTTTTTTCTTCTACAAATATATGATACAAAGAAATTCATATTTTGAAAAATGAAAAGTCTAAATCCACTTTCATATAATATTTATATATTTGCGATATTACGCATTGTGTCAATTATATATATAATTATATATATTTATATATACAATCTAAAAAAGCTACTTTTAATTTATTATAAATTAAAAGTAGGTTTTTTTAGGTTTTAAATAGATTCTTGTAAGGGTTTTATTTTTTATATAGTTCTAAATATATTTACCTAAGGTTTTTTTTTATCATAAATAACCCCTCCCGTTTATTTTAAATCTATTTCCCAGATAAAAATAAGGTACTGTATGGATCTTGGTAGCAACACATCCTTTTCTTAATATTAACGTTTGATTCTGAATTTTTTTCAATTTGTAAAAATATCAACCCTTACAACATTTCTTGAGGATCAAATGGTATTAGTAAAATATGGATACGAACTTTGATATATTTGAAGAAAAAATGCGAAAGATTAACAAGAACATACTCGAGCTTGGATTGCTCGTCTTTTTCTTGTCAAGCTGCTGGGACGACACCGTTTTCGAGACACCGTTCTTTTTTCCTTTTTTCGTCTCAACGTGATGCTTCGAATGCCCGGCATTTCCCTTTACGCGTTTCTTCCGATATCCTCTTTTCGACACGACCCCTCGTTTGCGTCGCAAGTGCGCGGCAACGATATCCATAATTACATTAGATCTGTTTTCACGATCCGAACGCGACCCTTCGAACGTCGAATCGCCGAATACGCTCGTCGCGTCGATTTTGTGCCGAGAATTTTGCGAAAGCAAATCGATCGACTTTATAGAACGACTCGATCGACGACGAACGATCAGCTCGTTTCTTTTGACACGAACGTGGCTCGTGAAATCCTGTTCGCTCGTATTATCGAGGTCCTCCATTATAACTGGACCGTTATAATCCATCAAAGTTCTTCCGTTTGCACTAGCGTTTTCGTATCCTTCTTCGAAATCTAGATTTCTTGCTGCTTGAAGTAAAATCTTGTTATTATCCGGGAATCCGACAATTTCGATTGATTCGTTTCCACGAGACGGTCTTTGCTTCCAAAAGCTTCCGGAGGGACCATGCGCCAGTTTGTTTTCTTGAGAATCCAAAAGGCGAACGTTTTGTTCTGGCAAAAATGAGGAAATCGCGCTTGAATAAATAACCATTGTTGAATGATTTTTATTATTTAAATCAAATCGGTCAATTTGAAATCAAAGGTGAAATAATGGATACAAACAATCGAATGAAATGCTGAATGAAAATTTAAACTAATCTCTTGCCAAGATCAAGAAATTTACCAAAAATGGAATCGATCAGTTTGGCCTTCGAGAGCGCTCGTTTGCCTCTCGTTCATACATTTGTCGCTTCTACAAGCGTTTGCAGGAAGCGTTTATAAGGACAGATAAAGAAATCTGATGATAACCGTGGCGATAGATACCTGGACACGTTTTATTTGCCACTACGGCGAGACGAAAGAGGAGCGTCAGTATCCAAACAGCCGAACGGATTGCCAATCTCGGCATAACACGATTCGTCGGGGAGGAGCCGATAAGCAGAACGAGATCCACGATGCGTTATCATGAGCGTCTTCCAAATTGCTTACAGGTGTCAAGTGGCTGAAACGGACATGCCTCCCTTGTTGCAACTTACAACTCGAGTTTAACTCGACTCGGCGAGAAAACAGAAACGAAATAGGCGGCCCGAATTTACAATCGGGTCCACGTTCAAGCCGTTTAGAAGAATTATCGCTAGAATTATTACTAGACGCCACATAATCATCATAAATTGTTTAAAATAAAAGTGGAAAGATTTCTTTCTCAATTGAGCATTATTCTGTAGATATTTTTAAGGACCATCTGTCGAAAATGTTTTATAATATTTTGTTGAGAGGATATACT
>VBVQ01001003.1:0-41994 GCA_011636635.1 Tetramorium simillimum
GTTCTCAATTCTTATGTAAATTTTATGTAAAATTAATCTATCTGTGAAAGTAAAATAAATCTTATGTAAATTATATAAAATTACATTATTAGTATTTCACAGTCCTACGAATTTTTTTCGAATACTGTGCATATAGATCATCTGATAATTATTTTAATTATTATCACTTTTCGAATCTAGTCCCAGCTGCAAAGTGTCGAAATAAATTTATTCACGATGCGCGCGCTTCGCGAATTAATTTATTTCGACACTTTACAGCTGGGACTAAATTCGAATCATGATATTTTATTAAAGTACAATGTCTGAAAATTATTGTAATACCAACGATTCGAATTTAGTCCCGTCTGCAAAGTGTGTCCTGAAGTCAATAGTCGACTAGGCTTCTGGAATAACGGAAAATGGCATGGTTTTTTTAGCAGCATACAAAATTTACATTGTTATATTTAGTTGCATTGAATCAGCATTGATCTGTGCTTAATCAATCTTCTCTCTATGTTAATAATTAGGACTACATAATAGACACAATCGTTAATATCCCCTCGTGGCGTGCCACCTTGCCGCGGCGAGGGGGCTCACCCGTCGCTTCTAGGAGCTTCGGGTGCCAAGAGCACGCCGTACCTTCTCCTCTCTCTCGGGAGGGGAGCGGATATAATGTCCCAATGATTGTACTTCTTCATATTTTGCTAAAAAAATAATGGCTTCAATCAAAATTGGGAACGTTATTTCGTGATTCTGATTAGAGGGTCTCTAGAGACTATAGTCTGGACACAGCATAACTAGTGTGCACTTCCTCATACATACGTACACATATACACATAACACCGTCAGTAAGTAGTATACACATTGGTATCGAACTCTCCATATTTGTTTCGGCAGCACGTGGGTCGTAAACGAAGCGAAATTGTAGGTTATGTACACAGAAATATTACGATATTTAGTTAATTTTTTTTAAATCTAAACTACAATCTAAACTACATATTAAATTTGCCCTGTCGACATTTAAGCGAAATGGATAAGAAAATTACGCATAAAAAGGTTTCTAAACGTAATAGGAAAGACGAGCGTAAAATCAAGGAACTTGTACAGTCGAAAGTATTGTACAATAAAAAATTCACGGCACCTTTGAGAAAAAAGCGGAAAAATGAATACAATGCTGAAGAAGAGACTAGGTAAAAACGTATAAATAATAAGACGAGCGCAGTGATTTCTTTTATGTCAATAAATATTTAATGTACATTTAATTTGCAGGTTAGAGAAAATAATTTTTGGCGACACAAGCGATATCTTAAATAATTTGTTAGATGATAAATCTAAGAAGAAAGATTCGTCAAAAACCAAATCCGTCGATGTTTCCGAAACGATAGATAATAGCAAGAATAGTGAGAAAGATGACAGCGAGGATAATGAAAAAGATGACAGCGAGGATAGCGAAGTCGAACCGAATCAGGATATTTCGGTTTTAAACCCTAGTGACGATGAGAGGCCGGAGGAAAAGTCAGCAGCATGGATAGACGAGGATGATTACAATTACACGTAAAGAAAAAACATTTTTTGACGCAAATATCGCATATTCCTTCTCTAGTGTACAGATTTTGGTATTTTCTAACAGCGTAGACACCGCTCTGAGTATGCAGAATCGCGAATTGCCGCGTGCGAGGCCGGAAAAATTGTACGCCACATATTTGGAGAATAGATACAAATCGTTTGTAGGTACTCCCAAGTGGGCTGAACTTGAAAAGAAAGACCCTGACGCCGATGATTTGGATAGCGATATCTTGAAGGTACTTTGACGTCTTAGAGTCTCTCTTCAGTTCAGTGAAATGGAATTTTAACATCGTTTTTCCATTTTTAGCACAGTTGTCACTTGGAAACGCCGAAAATAAAGAATCTACCGAAAACTGTTATTGACATCAAGGCTCTTAAAGCTTTAAATAAAAGTACCCACACTGAAGGGCCCATAATTACCAGCGTCGAGTTTCATCCGTCATCCACTGTGGCTTTGGTTGCAGGTTCTTCAGGGGTTTTGTCCTTATTTCAGGTATTTAAATGTAAATTATTTCGATATTTGATAAATCAAGGAGAAATCTTTTAATGTGTAACATGAATCTTTACAATGCGTTTTTATTCTATATCTTTTTCCTTGAATTCTGTAATCCTATTTAATACTTTAGAAATATGTCTTATTATTTTAAACTTAAATCTGTTTTTGGAAAAAAAAGGAAAATTATTTGTTTGACTATTTAGATAGGAATTTATTTCGAAGCTAAATTAATTGAATTATTAAAACGTTTGTTATTGATTATTAATATAAATTATTTCTATTTCCTAGGTGGATGGCCATACAAATGATAAATTGCATAGCATGCAATTTAAAAAGTATCCAATTAGCAAAGCGGTATTCATGAAGGAGGGAACAGAAATTTTGCTTGGTTCCCAATATTATCCGTATTTTCATATTTATGATTTGATGAACGGCAAGACATATAAATTACCTCTGCCACACGGGATTACAAACATGAAGGTTCGTGGAATCACCGATCGGTCATATCAGAAATCACTTTTGTAGATTGAAGACTGCAGTATTTATATCGATATTTTTAGCGTTACGAAGTGTCCCCCGATGGCAAATTAATAGCCTTATGTGGAAGATCGGGTGAGATATATTTGTTGCATAGCTCTACGAAAGAACTTGTCCATACATTCAAGATGAACTCGAAATGTAGAGTACTAGCGTTTACACCAGATAGTAAAACGCTTATCACGCACGGCGGTAAGTAGGCTTGTACGACCTTCACTTCTATATATAATTCTTCTAATGAAATTGCTAAAAAATTGATATTAAATTCTTTTCTTGTTTAAATCGTAGATGGCAGCGATATGTATATTTGGGACTTGAATACTCGCACGTGTATCAATCGTGCGATAGATGACGGATGCTTATCCTGCGCATCGCTTGCCGTGTCCCCGAGCGGTCAATTTGTGGCTACAGGCAGCGCACAGGGTGTGGTTAATCTGTACGACATAAAAACTGTATTGGAGGATAAAACCCCTATGCCTCTAAAGATAATGATGAACCTCGTGACCAGTGTTACGAGCCTGAAATTTAATCCGACTTCCGAAATACTGAGTGCGGCATCGGTCGACAAGCACAATGCATTTAAGCTGTTGCACCTACCATCGTTTACCGTGTTCTCGAACTTCCCGACGCTTCAAACCAACATAGGCTTGCCACAAACGATTGATTTCTCTCCCGGCAGTGGTTATCTCAGCATCTCGAATAGAACAGGTTCCGCTTTATTGTACAGGTTGAGGCATTATGGAAACTATTAATTATGTGAATAAAAGTTTTTCTAATGCCTTGTATATAGAGTATAAAAATCTGTACGGAATATTTATATCGATCTTATGATCGGTGTAATATTTTTTCATAGATATTTCTTAATTGCTTTATCCTACTTATTGCTATTGATTTATTCGTACAATTAATATTACACAGTCGAAATAAAGCTATGCAACGTTAGAAAGATACTAGTACTACGTTATAGATAGGCTTAAACAAAAAATTATAAAATTTCCATGTATTCCAAAAGCAAAATTGTACATACTTTTATTTATAGTATCACATGTCAAGTTATACTGTTTCATATTCACTGTGCAGTAGGAAAAAATTGATCTTTTTATTTAGTCTTTATTGAAATGCATAACTTCGTTACATTAAAATAATTTCTTTTTATGAAAAATTTTAGAAAAATGACGGATGTTACATTTAAATCATCCTGATTTCATCAAGATAGGATTTCTTAATTTTTTAATATCATTTGCCTTTAAAAGAGACATCCATAAATAATACATCTTACAATTGTGAAAATTCTTATTCAAAAAGACTAAACTAATTTTTTCCTTTTTCATTTAAATAAAACTCATTACAATCCAACTAATCACGGAATTTTTGAAGTTTTATATATATAATTACAGGCTTTGTACGTATTACAGTTTTCCTATTTACCGCACATCTAATTGTAATAAATATTTTTTTAATTTTACTAAACACGAGTACAGAATGATATTATGAAGTATTTAATTATAAATAGGCTTGCATTTTTTACATGCATATTTAAAAAAGAAAAATGTAATGCGCGCAATGAACGACGTATTCCAGGATATATGCGAAACATAATGTCTAAGTTACAAATTTATATTACAGAATTGTGGTGATTGTCACCTTTGGTCACTTGTGGCTTGCGTGTTCATTGAAAGTAAATTGTCCATATATATTTCGCTCCGTATACATTTCTAAATAATTTAGAACCAAATATTTATTATATATAACATGTATACATACACGCTTATACGCGCGCATACATACATACATATTTTTATGCCACAATGTTGTTTGGCATACAAGATATGTTTCGTTATTACAACTCGATCTTTTTTTTTTTCAAACATCAATGTTGCTTACTTAGCAAACTGTAAATTATCATAATTTAACATATATGTAATATATAATACGTGCACGTGCACATACATACAGACACACGTTTACATATACAGTTCTCTTAATAGTACCATCGAAAAAAGATGACAAAGTAAAAAATAAAATTTTTTTATATTTTAAGACTTTCCGAAAAAATAAATTTGAAAATTAGAAAGTTAATATATTTGTATTTCTTTTAATCTGTGTCATTAATTAAAATCATCTCGACAGAGTGGTTATTAAAATAAATATTAAAATAATATATTAAAATAATATATTAAAATAAATATAAAAAGATACGATTCATGAAAAAGTTCTACTCAAAACAGAATGTTGAATATTTTTTATTTATATATTAATAACCATAGTGTCGTCGACGATTATCATTTATCGCACTTTCTCAATTTTTAGCATTATATACAACTATTTAAATTAGAATTTTATTATTAACATAAAGAATATAATTTTTTATATAATTCATCTATATTATAACTCGCGAAAAAGCGTTATTTTTCAATTATTCATTGCTTCTACAATCGAAAGAGATAAGAAAACAATCTTATTAATTGTACATCAGGCAGGATAAAATATCATATATAGAGTCAATATATAGTGTCAAGCGGACACGGAAAAGTCTAGAAATAATAAAATATAAGAACTTTTTTTTATTATAATAACAAAGGTCTTATACTTGTAATCCAGTTTATTAAAGCAGTGTTACTCACTAATACAGTTTACAACGATAGTGAGTTAAATATTTGCATAAAGTAAATTGTAGCAAAAAAATAAAATCGATAGCTTAAAAGCCAAAAGAGTAGACAATTCTGAATCATTATAGTTGCAATAATGCACACATAATGATCATGAAATTATTTTAAAAATTGAATGCATAAGCAACAAAATAAAGTCACGTTTTTAACAATGATGGCTATTATACAATTATTAAATATGTATCTCGTATGGGTAGCATTTTAATACACTGAATTACGATCATAAAAACCTTTTCTCAAGTTACAGATACTCTGAAGACATAAGAATTCTATTATATATACGACTGATTAATAAGAATCTTTTTTTGTTTCTTTCATCTCGATTATTGCTAGAGCTGCCATATTTGAATCAAGCTTCATTTAATGTCAAACGAATTGTTATAGTCATTGAATAAAATTAATACAAATTTTGGCATTGTGCATTTGAACACACTTATGCATAGACATCTGTAAATAATTCTCGTTGCTCTTTCTTATCTCTTCGTCAATTGCATGTCTCAAAGCTTGATAATCATTATTACATATATACATCCATACATACATACATATATACATAAAAACGTACATACGTATGTGCTTGTGCACGCGCCCGTGTATACCGTATATGTATAACATATACACATAAAATATTTTCTAGCGTACATATATATATATACATTTTGTTATTCTCGTGCAATGAGAACTACGTCTCTTCCTTGAATTTTAATGGTTCCATTTCCACATCAGATTCCTCGTTTTCCGCATTCCTTTGATGAATCGGCGTGAGAAACACTAGCTATTGGTCCGTCGCAGTCGTTGGGAGAGTGCTCGTATCTCCGTTGCCGCTTTCTACTATGAGCATCACGGTTTCGGCTGCACCCCTCACACATTCTATCTGGTGACTTCCCCAGTCTTTACGCTGACAAAATGTCGAGCAGTACGGCGTGCGTCTGCACAGAGAGCATTCTGCAAATGCTTCTCGATTACAGTTGGCACACTGAAATATATATATTTCTCTTTGTACTTATACTTATATTTTTTAATTGTAATTATTACATTTATATGTATGCTTCAAAACAGATTCTCTAATTAAATAATTGTACAAAGCACGTTGTGTATTAATGATGCCAAATTTCTATTTGAAATATCAGTTGAAAGTTGTAATCTTCCAATTTTAATTAAGCGTTTATGTACGAGCGAAGACTAGAAGCTTTATCAAATCTACTTTGATGTTAATTAAATTGGTCATTTAAAATGTCTTTGTCTATACTTGCAAGGTTTGGAGTTTTCGAATTATACATTTACGAGAAGAGGCATTTTTATAATACCAAAAAATGAAACATTGAAGGTAGAACACAAGCAAAATATATTTTGTCCACAAAAGTATACTTTTTACCTTTTTGTTGTGTGAATCGGATGCCGGTTGTAATCCAACGGTTTCGATAACATCCGCCCGCCCTCCGAGTTGCGCGACCAATGCCTGGTCCCTTCTTTGCTGCCTGTTCATCTCCTTCGCTTCCTCCAAGATACGCTTGAATTCATAAGCCAACTTCGTCATCTTATTCGACATTTCATCCAGTTTCTTAAAGACGTCATCGGCTTGGCAGTTTTCCGACTGATGCGCATTCTGCACAACTGTATCCTGCTCCTGAGCTTGCTGCACGACCAGTCCATCCGCAGAAACAAACTGCGGCCAGACCTCTTTGTCCGGCACGACGACCTCATCGCCGCTCTCGTCATTGTTGCTGCCGTCTCGCGAATTCTCGACTTTGTGCTTGCGCGAGGGAACCTCTCCGTCCGATGAATCCTTGGGTCTTTTTCGACGTTTGTACGGAGTGAAGAGACGAACTGGTCCCGTCTGAATAGATGAATATTATATAATTTAAACTGAAATATCTCTACATATCATCAATATTAATAAATTTTGGATCGCAAATAATCTGCTTACCGCGCTGTCGTCATCGCAACAGGCTGCACAAGTGCAGGAAGTGGCGTGAGGCTTCAAAATCTGTTCGTCGATGAGGGTCTGTAGACTTCTTCCGCCAAACCGAATGCTCCGTTTCCAATCTTTGCTGGACGCTCTACCGCAGAGGGCCTCGAACTCGCTGGGAGTGTACCACTCGGTGCCGAACTTGATACAACGGCCTCTACCTCCAGAACCGAATCTGCTCTTGTGCAACTCCGCATTCGTGTTCTTACATCTGATAGGCAGAACCCCTAGATTCGCCGATTCCGACCAACTGTACATCGGCTGAGAGCTCGGTGTGGAGACATGTATCTGCTCCGATTCCGTTTCATCTGTGCTGTTCTGAATCACTATGTGAGTTGCCTTCAGCTCACCATTCCAACGTAGAGGATCCGAGTCTTTGTCGTGACGTGGTTCACAAATGAACCCATTATCGACGCATAGCATCTGCTTGAACTGCCCCGAACCTGGGAGCTATAACGATGAAAAACATGTCGTAAGTACAATTTTTACGTTGCGATAGATGAATCTGACAAATCATAAAGATATTTTTTTTATTTTATAGGTATATTTTATAAAATATACAATCATTACATGCATATTATATTGATAAAGAGACTTCAGAGTTGAATAAAAATTTAAGAAATTGAAGTTACATCAAAACACAAGGACAAATCCTCAGTTTTTTTTGTCGTTATTTACATCATGTAAGATCATATAAAAAAAGTCGGGCTAGAATACTTTTGTAGAGCTTTTTCTTAAATAACATAAATAAAAATAAACACACTGTCCAAGAAAGAATACAATTTCATCTCGGCACACAAGCTTCGCATCACAGAACGAAAATCAACTCGTCGAGCGTGCGAGTGTTTAAAAGGTTAAAATTCCCACGTCGAGCCAAGTGGAGAATCCCGCAACTGAAACGAGAAGCGTCGTCGCGGGGACGCCGTGAGAGCCGACGCTTCCCGCTGTTAAACGCAAACGACCCAAGCGAAAGGAAGAGGAATAAAAAAAAAATCGCCCGCGTAGCCGAGAGATCGCTCGGCAGCTCCGTCCGTCGGAGAGGCGAAAGAAAAAGCTTCGCCGCGGCCGAGCCTTACCGGACGTACCTGCAGCTGCTCCGAGGTGATGACGTTGAAGGTCGTGCCATTGGTCGAGTTCGCAACGCCGATGATGGAGCCGACGGGTAGAGAGACCGGCACGCCGACCCCGGATACGCCCGACACACCCGGTACCGTAGTGACGCTCGCCGTGACCGCGACGGGATGTGCCTCGTGCTCGCTCGTCAGCGCGGCCGCCTCCTCGGTCTCGCTCGTCAACGGTTCGGACATGTCCGGTAGCACGGCGACACTTTCCGATGTTTGGCTCTCCTCCATTTCGGCTGTTCTCGCCTCGTCCCGCCTCGCCTCGCCGCTGCCGCCGCCACCACCGCCGCCGCCGCGCCTCGCCAGTCTCGCCCGTCCTCGCCGAGCCGCCGTCGCCGCTGACGCCGATTCGTCCACGCCGAGCGCCACCGAGCCCGAGCGCGTCCTCCCCGTCCTCTCCGTCTTCGTCTCACCGTCCCGGCCCGCGCGATGGCGGCGTCGGCGCAACGCTCGCCGCGACGTCGCTGCGCGGCGACGCAGGCGGCCGCCCGATCTCCATCGCCTCCTCGCCCGCGGACGACGGGGACCACCGCGCCGTGGAGCGTCCTGCCGCCTCGCCTCCCTCTCCGCGCCCTCTCGCCGCCCTCGCCGCACACCTGTCGTCTCGCCTCGCATTTATTGCCACATTTTGCTTTTAAGTCGGACCGATTTCCGACCGTTTCTGTATTTCAGCTGCAGGCAGATGTGCGCATTGGCGCGCGCGCGTATACCGGGTGTTTCAAAACTACCGCTCGCCCTCGAGCGGCACTGCGCTTTGAGTGGCGGTTGCGAGAGCACGCGACTAAACTGCGTAGCTTGCGTATGTTCCTTTTTTTTTTGTTATTATTGAATCGATATGTTCGAATGCGTTCATTTTTTAGAAAGAGAACGTATAGGGACGTATTATATGTTTGTACGTATGTATAAAATTTATCAATATATACATATAGTTATATATGTATATAATTTCCCAGTAAACACAGTAACAATAATTAATGTAATGCCAATGTTATAATTTCCCACTCAACAATGGAACTACAATTCAGCGTGTCTACAGTTATATCGTTGAGTAGTAAATTTTAACATTGACGTTACATTACTGTTACTTTGTGTTTACTGGGTTATATATATATAATTTTTTTACCAGATAACGACATAATGCGAAATTAGTACATACAGGATTACATTATATTCGCATGTGTGTGTCGATTGTAGAATATTTTTGTTCTCTTAAATTACGCTAATTTCACATTGTTCGCGGCGGTGAGATTACAATAAACCGTAGAATTGTACATACATTCATGTACTTACATGTAAAAATTGCTCGGTAGTGACTCGATCATGAAGTACTTACTATAAAAATGATTTGCAGCGAATCAGTCATGAGTAATCGAGGATGATCGTTGCTAGTGTCGTGAGGAGATATAAAATATTCATCCTGTTCCCCAATGACCTCTCCGAAATCATCGATGTCCCGATAAAAGCGACCCACCTTCCTAATTCACAGTCGATCAATATTATGGCAAAGCCCAGGAAAGTCGAACGATTGTTTTTCCTAAATAGGACGATTTAAATAATGGAATATCATGTATACAATAATTTCGGTATGTCAGGTTATATTTACACATCGCTTATTATCTCGCTCTTATATTTTATTTATTATACATACACGTACGTTTATATTAGCAAAGAAGAAAGAGAGGCGCACATGTTTTTTAATTTTTATTTTATTTACTATAGTTTTATGTAAGATTTATTAATTTCTACGAAATATCTCAAAAAAAATTTTCGGTATTTTTTGAAATCTTATTTTAATGCTTTTTTTGTGTATAGAATAGAATACGATTGATATAAGAAAGGGGATGTATAATTATAAAACTCAAGTTGTCTTTGAAATCAATCTTAAAGTGAAGAAATAACGATCGAAACTTCAAAATTAAAATGTAGAATCTATTTTTATATTCTACCACGTTCTACTTTCAAAATAAGAAAATCTATCCTCTTGCGTTTCTTCATAAAATCGATACTTTAGGCATTATTTAAAACAGTTTGTCTAAATTGAGGAATAACTGACTTATTTATAAGATGGAGCACATAAAAACGGTCTATCTTATGTAAGTGTACATTATTTCTAGAATTGTGTGAAATATGACCACCGGAGAAACCTCAATTTCTTCAAACGACAACATTCAACGAGTGATTGATGTCGAACGAATGTCAGGTAATAGAAAGGAAACCGACATAAAAAATGAAATCACCAGGCTCATATTGGATTTATTGCTTTTCAAGGCGTTCAGGATCTAAGCCGCAGATCTTCTAATCTGCGAGAAGAAGCATTAAATCATCCGTTTCCAAGTGAATCGTCTTGGCTGCGAATCGATCGATTACTTTCTCATGAAAGACGGAGGCAACAACGACCACGACGACGACGACGATGGAAATTCAGTAATTTCTTTCGGTGTACATCGGCTGTGATAGACGAGGCACATAAACTCGCAAAAATAGCCATCTGAAAAATCCCGAGATAGGTTTTTGTAACAGAATGATTAAAGTCGCTGGCGTTTCGAAGAATTTATTTGCTATCTCAGTATAATCGATTGATATAAAATATATCTAATTTACATGTAATCTGATGGTTTTTATACATTTTAACTTTGCTTTAACTTTAAATTTTCTATTATTAATATTACTTTCAATATTTTATTACAAATATTATTATAAATGGAAGATATTATAAGAAGACACAATATATTAATTGAGTTGGAATTATCTCTGCTTTATAATATCTAATTATCCGCAGGACATTCCCAGCTCGAGAGACGCGCCACCCACGTACTCCTCGATATTCGCCGATTCTCACTCGCACGAATTCACCTTCCAAGCAAATGATCGATCGTTCGTCGTGGCGCGAATTCCGCCGCCCACCTATGCCCAAGCGCAAGGAATCAATCTCGTGGAATCTTCAGTGGATCCATTCGTGTCTGCATCCCGTAAAACGATTTCAAACTACCTTAATGACCAGCCTCTAAAAGATTGTTTTAAAACGACGTTCGTTTGAGATACAATTACACGTGTCGTTAAAAACTCCTCAAGAAAGTCTTATCGTTATAATCGTCGTCCAATTAATATAACATTTTAGTATGACTAATTAAACGACTCTTAAAGTTGCGAAATATGCGAGATGTAAGATAACTCTTTCTCTCACTTGAAGTAGTTTCCCCATGGAAAATTTATTCGATAATTAACAATTAACTCGTGTGCCAACTAATTTAAAAATTACTTCGGTACAAATACATATTAATGTTCTAAAATAGCTAACGAGATGTATAAATGTGATTTAATTTCTTCAGCGAACGCAACGAGCGACTGGCCGCGAGTGCCCGCGGCTGCAATCTGCTCCCGATGCTCGGCGCTCATCATCACCGTCGTGGTGGTGCGTCGTTCCACGATTACTCATCTCACCGCGTTAATGCTCTGTCTACTGGGGTAGGTTTGGCGCGCGAAAGTGACGAGTGAAATTTTTGCCTTATAATAAGCCACGCTTTCATAAGGATTGCGTCACACAATCTTGTATTAGCAGCATTTTTAATCGTCTATTATTATTACTAGTACTTTCTTTTGTTACTTACTTAATTCTTAGTCCCTACTTAATATCACCGATTAATTAACGTCTAAATATGTCTCGTATTTGAAATAATTTCTTTTGGTAAATATTATGATTCATATAACAATAATTTAGCTTTATAATTATGCTTCCTTCAGATTTATTCCGTATTTTTTTATCACAGGTGCTGGCCGTGCTGCATCATACCGTACTGCATGGATTCTTGCAACAATACGGACCATTACTGTCCTATCTGTCGCGCGTATCTCGGAACTAACACGTCGTAATAAACGAACGTCACGCGCGAAGCAACCTGGAGAGCGGCTTTTCTTGGTTCGAAAATATGCATCTCGCACTTCCTTCCTATCAGTCTTCATCTTGCGATCAACGTACGCGAAACAATATATTTACAAACTTTCGAAAATGCGTCTTGTCTCAGGGTAGTTGTTCTTATCCAACGGCAGCGATTATAATCGACTTAGGCGAGAAAGTGAAGTACTTATCGCGACTCAGAGGACAAGTACAATGCGTTATTCGGGGCATCAATTAAATTTCTCGACTTTCTCTGACACTCGTGTGTAGGTGGACAACTTTGTCGGGCAGTTTGCTGCATGGTATACAGACCGTGTAAACAGTATTTCTGGGTGTATTTAACTCGACACCTTGGATTCGTGGAAGTTAGTTCACGTCCCGTCAAGGGACATGCGCGATCCGTCTTAAAACATCATCCATTTTGATTTTTCGCAGAAATTTATATGATAAAAATTTAATAAAGTAATTTATTCGCGTCAGTAGCGATATTTTTCAAAATTTTTTAGCATTATCCTTTCAACATATAGAAACGCGTCGGGTCCCAGGATGACCACAGATCGGTCTCTGATCGCGCTTTTGATGTGCTGCATCGTGCTTCGCGCTTACGTCGACGCCTGGAACAATCGCGGTAGGCACAGAATCGCGGACCGAAGACGATTGTGGCAGATGAATGATAACGAATCTGCCGTTTCCGCCGCAGGGACCATGAAGCGCAAATGGGAATTGTCAAAATTCCGGGACAACAATCGAACTCAAGTCGCTAGGGAGAGAAGACGTGAGTGTAGCATAATAAATATCACAGTAAGAAAAGGAAATCCGAAGGAAAATGGAATCATTCTTTTTACAGTATTTTTGTATTCAATACGATTTTGTCTTGTCAAAATTTTGAGAGATGTAAAAACATGTTTAACTATTTAAATTTACTATGCTATATGTGGAAAGAGTTTTAAAAATTCTAAACAATTGCCAAAATTTTCAACCAATATAAATTTCCAACCAACCATTACTTAATTCGGTAGTAATTTTATATTTGAATATTCTCGAGTTGTCTATTTGATAGTGCATAAAGTCACATTACGCGATTCTTTCGCATGTGTACGTAGTCCTGTCGCTGTTTACACTGGTGAGGTTCGACAATAGTATCTGCGGCGGATTGAACGGGGAGAACGGCACGTGCCTCGCCGCGGCGGAATGTTCGCAACGCGGGGGTGTCTCAAGCGGCGTTTGCGCAAATGGTTACGGGGTCTGTTGCATAGGTAAATGAACATTCGATTGAACACTTGGATGCTTTTACGATGAATTTCTCAATTTATATTTTTATCCCGTAGTCACGGTGACCTGCGGCGGAATGACGGCTGACAACAACACGCACTTTGTCAACCCGAATTATCCGTCCACCTTCGACGGCATGGATTCGTGTCAATTGACACTGGTGAAATCGGATCCAGATGTTTGCCAGTATCGGTATATATACATTATTAAGAATATTAAAAAGTTCAAATAAGTATATTAATAATGAAGGACTTTCGACAATAAAGCTAACAAGTAAACTAAAAGAGTTTGAGAGTACATCGCGATTAACAGTACGTAAATTAATATTATAACAATCTTGAATCACTAATAAAATACATAATTATAAATTGAATACTTTGGTTTATCAACGCGGTTGAGTCAGATTTTATAATTATTTATGAAGATATTGATTCAGTCTTGCTTTTCTTCATAGATTGGACTTCGTACAGTTCAATATTAGAGGCCCGGAAATGACGAATAATGTCTGTACTTACGACCAATTTATCGTTTCCGGTGGCAATCCGGTGCCAACGATATGCGGTAACAATGACGGAAATCACAGTAAGTGCCCCCCCAAAAAAAAAGAGAAAAAATATTTTTTTTTTATTGATGCTATTATTTAAATTGGAATTAAATTCTCTATGTGAATTAAATATTTTTTACAGTGTACATAGACACGGGAGTCGGCCAAACCAACCCGGTTACTTTGACTTTCGTTACGAGCGGCAACTCTTTCTCGCGATCGTGGAAGGTTCGTATCTCGCAGATACGATGCAGTACGATATATCGGGCCGAGGAGGGCTGCCTCCAGTATTTCACCGGAGTCTCTGGGCAGATAAAGTCCTTCAATTATGATCCCACAACCGGGCTGCAATTGTCGAATCAAGATTACAGTATATGCATCAGGATGGAGAGGAACTTTTGCGGAATCCAGTACATGGCGTGTCCTGATGATGGTATATAAAAAATATATATATAATAATAATAAGAAATACACAATACGTATGTGTGGATGAGAAAAAGATATCAGATCTTAAATATATACGAAAAACTTTTAACATAGCTTTACTTTATTTGTGTATCTTTAGTACTGATATTTTTTTTATCTATCTATAGCTCAAGGGATGATGATGCCTACTGGGGTGGGCGTAGCGGGACAAATAATGCGTAGCAACGCATTCACGCTGACAGGAAATACGCAGGCCACGCAGATCGCGTCGATGACAGGAACAGCCTGTATGACAGATTGGCTGTCGATACCGTGCGCCACGAATCTGGGTCGGCTACCCTCGCCGCAGATGACATGCGTCGATCGATTGTGCGGCGGTTCCTTTAACTCGGAAACCCAGAACTTGAATGGGTCATCTGTTATCAGTGAGTATCATTACCGTAACATTTATTTGAAATCTTTTTCTTTCGCGATAAATAGTATTAAAATATTTGAGATTTGATTTTAAAATAATCCTACAAGCAATTAAGTTAATTCTATATGTGACATATTTTTTTGAATCAATAAAAAAATAATTAAAGATTAATTAATTAAATGTAAGTCTGACCCTGGAAAAATTTGATAGAGTTTAGAGGAGTAAAAATATTAAAATCACTACAATTTTGAAATGACAATTATATATAATACATGCATATCTTCAATTTTTCTTCAATTATTTTTTTCAGGCACTGTAAAGCCGTTCAGATTGATTTTCCACACGGACAGCACCGAGGCACCGGGCGACGTTGGAAATAGGGGCTTCTGTCTTAATTATGTGCAGCAACCATGCACGACAAAATTAAAATAGAGGCCATACTCCATTAAGCACAATTGGAGGACAAAAGCGTAAGGATTACGGAATTTTTATTTTTATTTCGGAACTTTTAACACATATATTTTTTTTCGTAACCGTATCGGCGTACAAACAGTACGCTTAAAAAAGCAACTGATAACTTAACTTTATACACAAATGTGCTGTCGCGTATAAATCAAAAAGTATGCATGTCCCTCTCGACGTGTGCGAACATAATACCTTTACATTCGTATTCACGTGGATTTCCGTACATTAAGGAACGAATCGGAGAAGAGAGACGCATCTTTCCAAATTTTTCGCAGAAGTGTACTTATATGGAATCGATGACGAAGTATAATAGTATCAATGAAACATTACGAACTATAAAAACGGGACGGTAAAGATCATTGTCGTAAAAATTATCGTGCTACCGTAATAAATCGATCAATTATACAGAATGAAAGCGGTAGAATATTACAATTATAACATTTATAATATTCATAAACTTCGCATCATTAACGTCTGCAGTTGGTAGACTGATTAAAGAGCACGGGAGGGGGAGGGGGGAATTACAATGTAACTTAAAGCAACATTACAGATGTGTACATGCATTTATACATTTAATAAAAATTGGAGAGCTTTTTTCTTTTAGAAAGCACAAAATTCCGGTAATAATTGTAGACAAAACGCACACATACCCGCGCACGCGCGCGCGTATGTATGTGTGTTGTATATGTATATATTATGTATACATATAATATACGATATATACAGGCCGCACCCCATCAAGTTCAAAAGGATTTGATGAGAGATAATAATGAGGGATGTTAACCGAGATGAGAGTAATTATGAACTTAAGATTAAAGATACGATTTTTAAATAATAAACAATTAAAATTGATCAGTCACTAACTCCGCTTAGTTAATAATTATACTACTAGTACGTTACTCAATACACAAGAAACGAGAATCGCCAAATCGCGAATGGCTAACTCCTTAATCGTTTATTATTTAAAAATTATCATGTATTAAACATTGTTCAAACAATCAAGTAATTACTTTCATCTGGATCTTTTTTATATATTAAATTCTTTTAAATGTAACGGGGAACACACACTGTATATATATATATGCAGGAGATATGCATTGAGACACAATACTATTTTATATATAATTATTCATTAAAGTGATCAAATATCTTCAAAAGTTTATAATATTTATATATCTATAATAAAGAGAAAGAAGAAGTGATGGGCATCTAAATATTAATTCTTTTCTCTAAAAGTTTTCGAGTAAGTAATTCGATTGTCAGAGATTCCAATTGCCTTTGGATATCATTTAAAATTACAAATTTAAAAAATTTTTGAATTTATATGTCTAGAAAATCTAAAAAAATCTTTATTTTAAGTTCGAATATCTAAACTATTTTAAAAATTCTTAAAAATAAGCATTCGCATGCGTATAAAATAAAGTGAATTGCGTACGTGAATGTAAAGCGTTATGAAAGAAACCATATACATATTTCAAAATCTTCAAAACTCTTTTAAAACTTCTCAGAACTTCAACTTTAGGAATATTCAATATTGAAAATTGTCATATTAAATTTTCATTACATCAAAAATTTTCGTCACATGTCCAAACTAATTAAGTATATGTTGGTCCCATCACGAAGGAAAGGAGAGTATATAAAAGCTTTTGCAGCTTGGAAAGGTACAAATAAAATATGTTCCTCTAAAATAATACTTCAAACCTTTTCTTCAAGTGTTCTTGAAATGCTTGGTCAATTTCGTGAGACACTGCATAGTTATAATATCAGACGTCGGAGGAACAACGATTAAATCCACAATTCTATCGCTTAATCGTACAGTATGTATTATAATCGTTTTTCATTATCGCTTTACAAATCGAAACGTTTCTCTATTCTAACACGAATCAGATACTGTCCCTCGTCTTTAAAGCATGTACGCGGAAGTGAAACGATGATCGGCTCGCTTTAAGAGTGTTACGTCAAGCGAACCGACCTTATTCTACAGTCTAACAACCATCACAGTTAAAATAAATTTTTACTCACGCGTCTTTTAAGAACGCGATACCATAGTTCTTTCCAAATAGTTACCATCATTTCATTCAGTACATTACGCAATTCGTATCTGCCTTTGAACGGCTAAAACTTGATTCCCCTTACAATATAACTATAGAGCATCGAAAATATGTACAGCACAGAAATACATAAAGAAGTCATGGAGCAGACGTCCGACCAAATTTACTAAGCGAAAATGTTATTAGACACATGTATCTTTCGATGATTTAATTATTTGATATTTAATTATTCTACGTGCTCTTAGCGAATAGGTACATACTTATCCCAATTCAATTTTGCATTTTATTGAATAAATAATACTGAACGTTCTCCGAGATCATCTTCATGTATATGTATCCGATAAATCTTTTTTTTCCTTTTCTCTTTACAAGGTAACCGTAAGAATATCAAAGCGTTAGTGATTGAGTAAACAATGTATAAATATCGCTAGCAAGAGTTGCCGATGTTGGACCAAACAATCGTTTACAGGCCGCTAAAGTACAAATATTTCTAGTGACTGTAAAATTAATTATTTCTTAACACTTAAGCGCCCTTGGCCATATTACCAGTATTGGCGACAAGCGTTTAAATAGCACCACACATGATCAAAGTATAAAATTATCGGGGAATATCTATCGTGATATGAATATTTTGACAAAACATAATTTAGTACCGTAAGTGAAATAGGCAAAGATTTTAATTGCTCTCATTGTTGATTATAAAATAGTAGCAGTTCACTGTCGCATATCACAAAATTGACAAGATAGAAAGAATCGCTCCTTGACATTTATCTCGAATTATTATTGTACGAAATAAATTTCGTTTATACGGATCGATTGATTGATGTTGTAAAATCGATATCGCATTTTATACAAATCTGGCATTAGTGGCAGTGCGTGATTTATGATGAACGGATTAACTGATTTTTTTTTAATCATTACATATACATATATTTTTGCACCATTTTGAATTTATTAATTGCAAATGTATACTTGACACGAGTGAAATCATTGCCAAAAATGGATCGAATTTTACGCAAATATTGACGATTGTTCAATTACATTCTAAGTACATGCTATAAATTTTGCTACGCTACTCCTTATAGCATGTAAAACGTATAAAATAACCCTGTAAGATTTTCCAAAAATATGTGTTTCAGTCTATGCTGTGTAGAATTCTCCGAGTTGATCCTGTGCGACGAAAATCCTTACACACACATAATGTTACAAGTAATCACTCTGTTTACAGCCTGTTAAATTTAAAATTGTCAAATTGGTCGAATATTGGCAACTCTCTGTCGTCATGATATAATACACAAGCATATACGGATAAATCGCCAAACAAAACACCCCTCAAAGAGCCTCAGAGGGGGAATTATTATTCTTCTTTTCGGTCGTTATATTTTGCGAAATGCACGCTCTCTTCCTTTCTTCTCTCTCTTTCTCTCTCACGCAATTATTCCTTCGGCATAGCTTTCAGGAAATATGTCATCATATCGATTGGTAGCGGAAACACGATGGTAGAGTTCTTCTCCGCCGATATCGTATTCAGTGTCTAAAATTAAAAGAAAATAGTGAAAAAGTGATACCTCTAATCACTGATAGCATGTGCAATCAATAGTAATATATTAATAAATAAGCCCATACACGAACAAAATTGACTAATAATAATTATTTAATAAGTGAAACTCTTAATCGATATGTGAATCCTTTTAAATAAAGGAAAGTGGTCGATCGTTGATCGTTAAATGCTTAATAATTATCAGACTGTATAGATCCAGCCCAATCGAAAATGATACTCTTTTCTCTATTTAATAATTATTTATATTACCTGCAAATAACGGAGTTGCAAGGCAGCCGGTGAATCGCCGATGACTTCTGACGCTTCCCGCAGAGCCCTGCTGGCTTTCTGTTCACCTTCTGCGGCGATTACCTGGTGAAATAATTATGAGATTATAGATATTCAATGATATGGATAAAAAACAATGTTTTCCCTACATTATACATTAACGTCTTACTTTAGCGCGTGCTTCACGTGCAGCCTCGGCTTCTGCCGCCATGGCCCGCTGCAACTGAACGGGTAATCGCACATCTTTGCTATAAAATCATGAAAAAAATAGCAATTTGTTAATTGTTGTCAATTAACATCTGATTTGTATTTAATACTTTGAGAAACATAATTATAAATTTTTATGACAAATTTAATCATAAAAATCTTATTAATCTCTATAACAAATTCTTCTTTCGCTAATTAAAAAATTGCGAAAATATTTCAGCTCGTTATTAATTATAATATATTAAAGTATGTCAAGTGTATTTTTAATGTCATTTCATAATTTCATTTTTATGTAATTTTTGTCATTAATTTTAACTTCAAGTTTTTCAAAATTGCGACACGGAAAAGCGCTTTAAAGGTCGAAACAATTATAATTCGTCATAAAAAAAATAATTACTTTCTCTTAAACATAAAAAAGGTTATGTTTTATTAAATATACCATTACTGCTATTACAGGATGATTTGTATACTTACATTTCTACTCGTTCTACTTTTATCCCCCACGTATCAGTGGCTTCGTCCAGGGAAACCTAATATAAAAACGCGATCGTCAAAATGTCATTAATGCATATTAATTTAATTTTTTTTCCCTTTAGAGAATGTAGCGAGTATAATTGTGTTTAAATATCTCGTGTACCTGCATGTTTCCAGAGATTGTTTCCCGCTCGCTTAATATTTCATGAAGCGGTCGCGTCCCCATGGTATTCCTCAAGGTTGTTTGAGCCAGCAGCCTTGTGCTATGATGCGCGTTCTCCACATTCGCAATGGAAATGGTCGCGTTATTAACGCGGTAATAAACTACTGCATCAACGGATACTGTAACGCTGTCCTTTGTCAAGACCTAATATAAACAGATAAATAAATTTATAAATCGTTACATTTTATTTAATTTTATATTAATGTTTTATTATTAATAAATATTTTATTAATATTAATATTGATTAAAATTTATATTAATATTAACTGAAAAAATAAATTTATATATTATTAACATTCTATATTTAACATGTCTCTTAAAGATACGCATCGATAAGAATATAATATTCAAATCGTTATCAAGTAACGATCGTAAGGATGATTGCACGCAATTACCTCTTGCGGTGGTACATCATAGGTCCGCGTTCGCAGATCAACGCGCGCATAGTTGTCCACGCACGGCAGGATGAAGAAGATTCCTATAAGCGTAAACATGATTAATCGCTTCGATAATCGAACAAATCGTGTGTAAAATATCGAAGTGTTGCATAATGTAAAAAAAGATGCGGCGTAAAAAAAGGGGTCGTAAATGCCAGCCGAATTACCTAGCCTTTCAATTCTAATTGCGCAGCGAGTACGAAAAATATGAAATTTTTTCTTACAATATAATAGCGTAGTTGAAAAAATATATATCTTAATAAGTATAAGATATATCGAATTTTATTTTGATTATTCAAAGAGAACCTTAAATTATTTATTGAATGTTGAAACTAAGAGATTCTTGAAAATCTTGGAAATTTTAAATGCTTTGAAAATGAATTGAACATAATACAGTCCGCATTTATTTACTATTTGCAACTGTACGTGATTTTTTTATTATTAACATATGTCAATTAGTAATTAATTGAGTTTGTTCCAGTTTGTTCCATAAAAATATAAAATTGCCATTAGTAATAATTAAGCAATTATATTTTTTCTGAAACAAATAGATTAACGTAATGGCATTAATCTTACCGGGACCCTTAGCACCGCCTGATAACAGACGCCCGAGTCGAAATATGACAGCTCTTTCATACTCTTGCACAACCTGAAAGTTAAAAAAAGAGGATACATTTTCGTAATTTTATACTATAATTTTATAAATTATATATAATTATTATAATATAATTATATTTAATAAATATCACTGCATTAATTAATTTACTAATATATAAATAGATATAAGTGTATTAATGAAATATAATTTCACTGATAATTAGATAAAACTAGTCAAATTGATAAAATCTTGCCATAAATTAATGCTCGCTTTTACCGCAAAATTAATAGAAAAAGATAGCTGATATACATATATACATATATGTATATCAGCTATTAATGAGATAGTCTATTAATGAAAGCATATGATACATATCTCGTTCAATGAAACCGCAATATAGTCATAAGATCGAACATGTGTGTACTGTGGATAAAGGCAATATCATGCATAAGCTCCGTGTAACTATAGTTACATTGGAATAACATTTTTCATTAAAACGTCCGCTGTCGCAGTCATCAAACAGCGAGAAATTTAGTGGACGAGAATAGCATTTTAAAGGATTTTTTTTAAAGAAACCTTTTTCTTTCTTTGAGGGTAAATCTTACCTTGAAGCAAACGAAGAGGGAGAACGGCATCGTCAGTATTACAACAATCCATGATAATACCACCAAGATGTTACCGCATGTCGTCGAATCCCCCTGCCCACTGTCATCAGCTGCAATGAAATAATATATTAGTCATTAATATGTGAAAGTAATATATGCGTGAAATAAAAGATAAATGTCTAATCGAAGAATTATTTTTTCAAATAGTATTAAATCTATTTGGATGTAGTTACAAAAAATCCATTTTTCAGTTATCATGAGAAATTTAATAGAAATGTTCCAAGTCGTTCTTAAATAGCTTTAAAGTAATTTTCGGCACAAATAAAACTTAATAAAATGTATGCGTATACATGTGTGAAACCGAGCACTGACAACACGTCAGTCAAAGAGTTCAAGTGTTTCAGAAAAATTTATATGATATTGATAATGATAAAATTATCCTGAATTCCTACGAATTTTATTATCACGCCAATAAAAGGAATACGTGAGGAGCAGAATTTCTTTCTATGCAGAAAAATCTAATTAAATTCATGAAATTTAATCCAGCCAGCTTAAAATTAGAATATTTTAACGTGTTCCGTCAATCAGAAGTTTCATTTCAAATGTTATTTCAAATCAAGCGGGAATCGCTTGATTTGAAATCACATTAAAGACATCAACTATAACACTTAAGGTCAGGGTCGTTCTATATCCGCTCTTACAAATAATTTAACTGCCGTTACCTTTGGAATTTATTTTTTTTGGGGGGAACATTTACGATGTACTTTTATATTTTTAATAATATTATAATTTTATGAGAATTGAAAGCTGGACCTTTTCAAAAGTTACAGTTCTACATTTTAAATAATGGATTTATAAAGGGAATTGTACCATAAGTGAATTTAAGGAATTTGAAACTAACTTTTAATTGAGATGCCTTTAGCGACCTAATTTCCAATTACAGCACTCAATAGTTGGGCTAAAGTTGGGCATGTGTCCTAAAAAGTTGCTATCGGGTAACGACATTGTCAACACAATTACGTCGTTGTCGCTTATCGTAATTGTTCGTGACGGCTATTATCTAGTTTTTGGAGTGTACGCTGTCTGATAACGTCCATTGGATATTCCCAACTCTGACCTAACTTCCATTCTTGTCAAACAATTCAGACAACAACTTGCAGTTTGCCTCTCAACTTTTATATCTCAGATACGTAATTGACATTGAAGATAAGAATCTGCCAATTACAGTATTAACAAAAAACAATCGAAATATTTATCCCAGTCAATTTTTTAATCGAGTTTTGAATTAAAGCTTAAAACTGGAATTCAAATGAGAGAGAAAGAGAGAAATTTTAAATTAAATTATCTAAATCTTAGAAGATTAAAATTAAATAGTAGCTTTAATTAAAAAAAAAATAAATAGTAAAGATTTGTAATATTTGCCGACAATGTGATATTTCACGGAATGATTCTAATGATTTTGGCAATGCTACTTGTCATTTAATTTTAATAATAATATAGAATATAAAATATATATCGAAAGTAATACAGAAGTAGTTCAGAAAAGTAATTTAGAAAATCTGAAATCTACTTTCTAGTTTTCAAATTATAAAGCATTGCTAGATGGAAAAATGACGAGATTATTATGTTAAAATTATATCATAAATGAAATTTTATTAAATGAACAAAATGAAATTTTATTAAATCTACTCTAACTTTTAATTATATGTATAATATACATTTGCATTAATAATAAAAATAATAAGCTAACATTAAAGTTAATTTTAATTTCAATGTTATCATCATTTTCAGCATTCAAAAAATTTAAAATACTTAAAAAAATTATTCTTATATCATAGCACTCCCTTTTGCGGTGTATTCCCAGAAAATCCATATAAATGCAGTACTCAGAAAATTACCGCATTATCTGTGATTCATTTGCATATAGAACCCTGATGCCACTGAATAACATTAATAGTTGTCGTTGCACATGAATGCGAAATTACTTTTTGCGATCTATATATGGTTCATCTTCGCGTCCTCATCGTCCCTATTGTTATAAAGAAATAAAAAGTACAAGTATTTATTTATCCAGTTAATTAAAATTGATTAACCTTATAGACAATATTTATCTATCCGACACTGATCTCATAAGATGCGATAAATTTCTGTCATCACGGAATAATTATTGACCAGCCTCGTTAAGCATTCCGGACGTAAACATGATATATTGTAAGCTCGTAAACACATAGTCTCGTCACATAGTCTTCGACCCACAATTAGAAGTGTCGAAGCAACGAAAAGAGCAATTTTCTCGCGTTCTCTTTGCTAGAGTAAATAAATCTAAAAGGGCAGAACTCGTACGCACGCTCACGCGTAATTCCCGAGTCGCAATTGCATATAATAGAGCGATAACAGTTGCGTACATAAACGATGATTGATTATTTCCGATCGCGGGAGTTACATACGATCATCTTTCAGCAGCTACGTACTCGCGTGTAGATTTTTTTTATACCGGCAAAATGATTTTTGCAATTATCTCTCCCTTCACTGAATTTATAGAAGTGACAACGGATCGGTAAAATTACCCCTTACAAAACGCTTTTCCGCGTGTATACACGTGCGTATGTAGGCAAGTGTATACAATTGCCACATTGATTCTACCAATGCCTTCGGCCGCTCTACAAACCGATCAATATGCATCAACGTCATAGAAACACACGTGCACACAACCTACATTCGAAAAATTACTCCAATTTCACGATACGACGTGGTTTTTAACAGGGAAACGCCCAACGAAATTCGGAAGAAGTCCCCCCGATCGATTTTTATTTAGCGCCTGATGCCTCTCTCGTCCGAGCGAAATATTCACGCCGGGAAGATAAAACCGACGCCACAACGTAATCTTTCGGCGAATTTAAATGCACGGTTACAATCATCCGAATCTTGTAGTCTTGATCTTTCAAGAAACGTAGCTTTCGAAAGATTATTGTAATACTTAAGATAACAATTTTGTTTTTGACGAATTTGTGCGATACAAGGCTTATCTTTTGCAGCTAACCTTTTTGCACTTTCCTTCTGTTTTTCTTCTTGTCTAATTATATTCTCATTTTAAATACAAGAAAGTATAACATAATAGAACTACAAAGAGGATGTGGATCTCTATCTCTCTCTAAGTAAAATGAGTATCTCGATAATTCGACTATCTCTGAGGTTGCATGTAGTACAATATTCGTGAAGACATAAACTCAATCTGGCTCCTGTAAAGTGCGTCAGAGAAACGCAACAATTCACGAATAAAATGATAGTAATAGTAACAGTTGTTTTTATTTTATTATGGGAAAATATAAGAATTTTAATATAAATATTTGCGCCCATTTTTCTTTTACTTTTAATTCATGTTTAATTTTCCGACAATCTCTTTTCTATTTCGTTCTTATTATGTCATCGTATTTTAACATTATGCCATTATATATGAATATATTTTTATATGAAATATATAAGGTAAACAGATAATATTCATCAAAAATATTTAACCGACATAAGTCGAACAAAATAATCAACGTGAATTAATCAAAGAGAAAGAAACATGACAATAGTAGATAGAATATTTATGAATATTGAAAAAAGTATGTAACATTAGCCGCAATAATAATTATAATAAAAAAGAAACAATAGTAATAATTATTATATATGAGAAAATATGGAAACAGAGCGCAATAAGAATTAATAATTCGGTCCTCGCTGTTCAGTGTTTAGCAAGGGAAGTTTCTCTGCGGTCACCGGCCTGCGTAAAATCGAATTTTATCAATCCTCATTCTCAATCGCTCACCGTCCGTCATCTCTGTGCAATCGACAGCCTCTCTATTCCGATTCACTATCACACTATCCAGTCAGGATGACTGCAACGCAGCTCGGAAAGATGGTAGATATTTCGTTGACGAAGTAGGGATGGCGAATCGAACGGACTGGATTAGAAGCGCGTTATTCACCACTCACACGGTTTACCACGACTAGATATTACTGCCAGGGCAAATCTCTCTTTCTCTTTCTCTCTCTCTCTCTCTTTCTCTCTCACCCTCACCCCCCTCTTGTTTCCATGTCCCTCTCACGCAACCAGTCCTCCCTCGTTCTTTCCCTTTCGGCCCAGTAACCACCCTTTCGTTTGTCCTTGTCTCTCCTCTTCGTCGAGACAGCATGCGCGATGCGCGAGATGCGCGCTCGCGGCCACCCTACCTTCGCCGGCTGTGCCGCCCTTCCTTCCACCCTCCGCTCTTTCATCCCTCGCTCTCTATCTTCACGTTCGTCCCTGTCCGCCCTCTCGTGTAAAACTCTTTCCTCCTTCGGTTAATCATGTCTTCTCTCTCTCGCTCTTTCCACTTTTTAGTTTTCCCTCCGCTCGACCACCCACGTGCCCGTTGTTGTTCGCCAGAGGGTGAGACAACGCTCGGGTAACAACCGACACGCGCGCTTCCCGGGAAGCGAGCAAGCTGGTTTATTTTCAATTCTTCTTTCGACACAAGTAGATACGCGCTGAAACTTCAACGAGGGATATATGAGTCATAGTCTTCTCTCCCAAAAATGGGGTAACATTTTGTCTCACAGTTCGCGCTACAAATTCGTAGAAAGAAATGGTTTTCGAGACAGCTCCGATAACTCAGGCAATATGAGGATGATATCGAAAAATTCTGTAAATATTGAGAATTATAAATCTGAGAATTATAAAATAGTAAAAACCAAAATGTTGCTACGATTAATTATTTTTGACAAATTTTTTTTATCATATATCTAATATAATTAAAAAATTAAAGATATAATTAAAAAATGCGTTTTGGGATCTTTCGCATTTTTTTCTTGCAAAAAGCGAAGCCAAAGATAATTGTTCGCCAGAGTCATATGATAATTTAAAAAAAAAATACTTTTAAATTTTCTAAAATTTTACAATTCGCAGGAAACGCGATAGTTTTTCCAGTCTTTATATATCATCATATAAAACGACCGTGCGTGCTAACATCGTCGGGATGGTCATTTACGTAGGTATTCCATTATCGTCGCCCGCGATCAAATTGCGAAAGTCGAAACAACAAACCGTAAGCTTATCGGGGATCTATCAGGGACTACCACTCGACGGTGGCGCGGCGTTACACATCGCCCCAGAGAGAACAAGGCGACATTGTTCGTCGCCGGCCTCTAGGGTAATTTCTGTCTCCGCTCTGGATATTTCATTCGACTTATTTTCGCGAATAAAATCAGCCGCATGTGCGCGACCGGCCGGTGCGCGGTTATAGCGAGTCTATAGAAAGCGCTGTACAAGGTGAATGCTAATGCGTTCCAAGTTCATGTATTCTTGTGGAGGGTATACACCAGATATTACAGCGAGACACTTCTTTCGATTAATTTAGACTCCGACTGTCCCACGATCAGAATATCGGGAAACCATCGTCGGTTATTTCGACGACATGTCGCGAGGATAGCTCTCGAAAACGTTTTAAACATGTTTGATTTTCATATTTTCACCGCTTTACATTTTCATTTAAAACAACTTCTTTGTTTAATGATAAATTTAAAACTAAGATATATTTTTTTACTATTTAAAAGATGTATTATAAATATGTATGACATTAAAAAATTTGTATTTATTTTTTACTAAAAATCAATTTAAAGGTTGTGACAATGAGCCCTCGAGCTTTCCTAATAATGAGATATTTTTATCTTATATTTATTTTATAATTAATATATTTCCTAATAGTGGTAATAATTTAAAAACAGAGCTATTGCAATCTTTTCTGTCGCGCTTTTGCCTGCCAAAATTTAATTAATTAAATAATTAATCACAAATAATTGTTGGATCATAGATGCCAATATTATTGGAACCACGTCTATCATCCGTCAAGTTACTAATTATTAATATTAAGTATCTCAAATTATTTTGAAATAATACATGCTCGAACAAAGAACCATTTAACATTGATTGATGACTATGTCACTCCGTCGGTTTTAAAACTTAATCAATACCTCTTCCTTTCTGCCGATAGACATAGAATGAAAAATTACAAGCGTTCTGATATTTTCGTGGAAATTAATTTAAGAATTGAATCGATCAATAAATCTATGATCGAAACTGGAATTTAGGATGTCAGCGTGATTAATGTCGCTGGGAAAGAACGGGGGCACAGCGGATTTCTTTTTTCACGTGAAACGCGAGTTGCCCCCGTAGCCGATTGTTCCACTTACTATGTTTGACCGAAGCCGCGCGATTATTACTGATCACTGACAGCCGTGAGACGGTAAAATTGGAACGCTTTATCGTGAACTGCAAATTAGTGCCTGACACAGGCACGAGAGTACCTGGCTTGAAATAATTCAAAGGGAAAGGAGAGTACAAATTAACGATAAGCGCTGTTTCTTGCAGGCATGTTGTTTGTGAAGCGATAATACTGACGCTCTATTTCCAGCAGCTCTGAATTTCATTCGAGAGCATATAGCTGCTATTTTTGTCGGCGGTCTATAATTACAGGCTGATGGACGTGTAAACGCGCGATTTCGCATTTATTCCGCTAACATTCAGGCCAGTGGTAAAGGAAAATTTAACGCGAAATCCCAGTTATCCTAGCTTCTATCGATGTCTTGTTAAAAGTTTGCCGTGCCGGATATATATTTTTTACTCGAGTAGGAAAACGAAGAGGTATATAGAACTCGAAGATATACATATTTGACTGTAAAATAAGAGAAATATATATTTTACTGGAATTTAAGAAATATATATATATATATATATCTTAAATTTAAATTTTGCAATATTTTTGAAATAGTCAGCCCTATCAGTTTTTCTTTCAACAAGATTGAACGATAAAATTATCGGGAGACTATTACGCAAATGGTTTACAATGTTGAAGTTCGACCACATAAAGAATGACCTTCTTTACACTCGAGAAATAATTCATTTCTAGAGCTTAAGGTTGAACAACGCTGTTATAACCCGTTAAGAGCCTGACTTCCGCCACGTACACCTCAGAATAATCATTAGTATTAATGCTTGCATTCGTGAAAATGACGTCGGTCATATTTTCCAGAATTATTTCAAGACGATAAAATAATAGAAATGTAATAAATAGAGACAAAACAAAAGGTAAAGTAAATTAGAAGAAGCGCATAATTTTTTCATGCGTGAAAGATAGACTGAAATTAAGAGAAATAATGGAATAAAATAAAAGCAAGGAAAAAGGACTATAAAAAAACTATACGTATCACACGGTCTTCTTTGTCGCTCTGTAATCGAAATTAGGATGACATATAATCCCGTAAATACTAAATAAACAGCAATACAACCCCAACATTATAATTTTTCACTCAACAGTGTAACTGCAATGTATGTCTTGTACATGACAGTTATAGTGTTGAAGTTGTAAAGTTTATGTTATATATTACTGTTTATTGGATTACGCATTATATTCTAATTTTGATTACAAAGCAAAAAAGAAAGAATATATAGCACATACAACATTGTTATAGTCCTTTTTTCCCTTCCTTTTATTTTATTCTATTATTTCCCTTAATCTTAGTCTATTTTTCGTAGAAGACAAACGTATGAAAGAATTATGCGCTCCGCCTAATTTGCTTTACCTTTCATTTGATTCTTATTTATTAGAGAAGATCCAGCGTGTAAATTCTTTTCTTATATTTCAATTTCGTTGTAGTTTTCGTTGCAAAGAACTTACATCCAATAATCCGTTTGCGGATGTCGTCGGGCCGGGAGTTAATCTGCATCGTTGATCCGTTGCTGTTACTCATGGTCGTCATAGGTATGTCGGTGGGATTAACGCGCGAATCGAATCTCGCCACCTGAATAAACAAAGCCCCGTAAAAAATATAATTCATTAGCTTTCCCATTATATTTCGCATCATCGTCAATATATAACGCATTTTATTATTAATATATTTTAATGCGCATACGTGCGACGCTCTCGAGCACTCTGATTTTATTCTTTATCTCTTTTTACATATAAATTATGTATTTATGTCCATTTCTATCAATGCAGATTAACTTTAATCTCGGTTTAACTTACTTTCCATCTTTTTCCAATTCTTAGAACCGGAAAAGGATAAAAAGTAAATTAAATCGAGATTAAAGTTAATCTACATTCATAAAAATAAACGTTAGAATTAATAATTATTATAAATATCGTTTCTAAGAAATTTCTCTTCGAAAGTTTTAGTTTTTTAAAGTATTGTACATTGAAATTACATCGCAATATTGCAATGTTATGTCGCTACAATGTAGACTGCAATAATGTTAAAATGTCTGCTATAAAAGGATCATCATAATGTAACATCGTGATAACATTTAATTTGTCTTATATAAGTAATAACGCATTATCCCAAATGAGTAATAATATTGTATAACAGATTCGTTTATGGAATTTAAGGAAAACAACAAATACATACGTACATACACATACAAACATATAGGAATATAGGTCGGAAATCTAAGGATTCTCATTTCTTTTTTTCGAACTTACAATTAGTCTTTATTTCGAGATGGTTACAATAATACGCGGGTAAGAAATATATTTACAAGAGTGTGGTCGACCTCTTTCTTTTGCTGTTTACGGAACTCTGCCTCTTCCCTACATTATCCGGCTCGCGAGAGCTGATCTCTCGCCTTGCCAAATCTTACGTGAATCAATAATACAATATTAAAACACTCTTGTGTGGAAATAACTACGCGTATAAATCACGGTCATGTATAATAAACAATTCTTCTCAATAAAAATCCTTCTCAAAAAGTCGGTAATCGAAATTCAACCAAAATAGGAGTAAATATCCTATATGTGTTGAGACATAACAAGAAATTTTTCTTACATATATGCATAATTTTAATTAACTATTAATATCGTCATATAATATTATTTTATATTATCCTTTGTCCTGTATGTAGCTATATCTCTATTAGCTAAAAAAAATGTGGAACTTTCCGGTACGGAATTTTATCGAAAACTTAGAAAACCTTCTTGAAACTATCTCTTGGAAGATCTTATTTTCATGCTACAAGTATTTCACTCTTAAGTGCTGTAATTTTAATACCAAAGTGCTGTGTAATCTATTTATAACATTTTTTAGATTTTTAGATAAGCTTCGTTTTCCTTTGAGAACCCATCTTTAATATATAATGTTGATACTGTTCTTGTGTTCATACAGCAAAGAAGTTTCATGCTGTTCGTTGAGGATAAAAAGACAAAAGTTTTACACAAAGCTTCTATTCTGTGTTTCTTGCTTCTTATTAGTACTTTTTCAAATTTGATATTGGAGACGAGTAGCTTTTTATTTCTTTTCGTTATAATTTTCCCCAATGTGCGAATAAAAAAAAATATGGAGCCAATCAAATTTACCTTAATTTTTACATCTACATACAGGATAAAAGATAATATAAAATAATATTATATGACGCTATGGTCAATTAAAACAATAAAAAATATACATATATATTTGCACGTACGTATGTACGACGTACGTGTTTGTTTTCCTGGAATTATAATGAATCTGTTATACAATATTTATAATATACTCATTTGGGATAATATTGCGTTATTACTTATATAAGACAAATTAAACGTTATCACGATGTTACATTGTGATTCTTTTAAGACAGACATTTCAACATCACTTGAAGTTACCTTGAAATATGTTCTAAATTTGATTAAAACTTTAAATAAAAGTACCTGAGAAATGAGAAACTTTTTCAGAAATTTTTATCAAGATTTCAAATAACCATCCTGACAAATCAAACACATTTTTTTTTATACCCCATCTGGACCGGGAAATGATCTTACTTGTGGCTCGTCCGACTATCTTTCTCCCGCTATTTCAATATCATTTATCTGTCTACATTACTCACACTCGGACGAACCACAAGTAGGATCATCTGTCGGTCGAGATATTTGATACGAAATTGTTACATATATATCGTATGACGCAATATGTCCATGCGAAACTTAATTCTCTCTTTTATATTCCGTAAAATATACTATAATTAATAATAATTAATAATAATTAATAATAATTAATATATAAATATTAAATCCGCTATTATTTTTGAAAAAAATATATTCTGAAAAGAGAAACGGAACTTTTTCCAAATCGATCTGTTAAATGCCACTACTGTATCTATAATGCTATCGCATTACTATAAATGCATTACGTCCAGATATTAAATTCGCTATTATTTTTGAAAAAAAAAATGTGCACAAAGAAGAGTGAGATTTCTCGTTCAGAATCAATTTGTTAAATGTCACCACTGTATCAACAACATTATTGCATTATTAAAAATATATTACGTCCAAACGCTGCAACGGTTAATAAATTGCGATCTCCCGGCGGATGAACGTTTCAACCATCCCGATCCCGACAATACAACGCAGCGGCAACGCACTACGCAACGAACTCGCGGTCTCTCACGACGAAATATCGCGGCGCGCGATAATTAATTTTAGAACTACCGCGTCGAGGAATTTTCACTAATGCCGTTTCCCCGTTCGCAGCCGCGATCCGCTCGCGGAAAATCGGTTGCGATTCCGCTTCCCCGTTCCGAGCTCCGCCGCGTTGAACCGCGGTTGCGATGCACCGAGCGAGATAACAGACGGAGGCAGAGCAGGGCAGAGTATGATTGATGCTCGTTAGCGACGTTATGTACACCGCACCTACTCCCTCGTCGCGGAATACGTCGCGGTACCATGTGACGGCGGTGATTAAATCACGCATCGATTCAAACACGAGCAACCGTCCCCGTTTCACCTCGAGGACGCCCCGCCGGAGTCGCGAATTCGCGAGAGGTCGTTCACTCTTCTCTCTCTCGCCCGTTCAGAGAACGTCCCTCGCCGAGCCGGGAAGGATTTAGACTTTTTTTTCTTTTCTTTTCTTTTTTTTCACTTGTCGCTTTAACGTAGGACGTAATTAGACAACAGGACGCTTAGATTCGCGATATTTTTTTTTGTCTTCTCTTTTTCTCATCACCTTGCCTCACTGCACCGATGATCGCGGAACGTGTTGAACCGGGGGTGGAACAGGCAGGACGGGAGTGAAGTCGTCGTCACGGCGTCGCGACGCTTTATAGAACGGTCCCGGGCGCCGCCCCGACGAGTGGATAGTGCTCGCGACTTTGGTGCGCGCCTCGCGGGTAGCCGTCGTATAGTCACCCACACCACCCCCCCGTCGTTGCTGCTGCTGCTGCTGCTGGCCGTTTCGCAGCAACCCCCCCGTGTATCTCTCGGCTCTATTTGCGGCACCGCGCCGCGAAATTCGCCCGCTGCCGCGCGGCACGAGAATATTTCTCTTTCCCTGCCCCCGTTGCACGTCGATATCCCGCGCGTTCTTTAAAATCATTACGATTTAACATAGAAATATTTTACGATTGCTCTTATAATTGGAAAATTCATTTCTTAAAAGATTATTGTTGGAATTGTATCGTGCGATTCTTCCGGGATATTTTTAGTTGAAAATTCTTGTCGACATTGCGCTTTTGTCGCGAAATTTACTTGCTGTAGATCGAGAAGAGAATATTTCACTCTATCGCGTATTTTCTTTTCCCTCTTGTTTTAAAATTACTATAATTTCAGGGTAGAAATATTTCATTCGCTGATTGTGCATCAGTATCTAATATTTTTCTTCGATAAAATTATTTCCAAGAAATGAAACTTGCACCAATACACGTGTCGGCAAAATGCGCCGACAATAAGTGATAAGATATAATAACTAAATAAATGAAAGAAACGCTAAAAATAAGTTTTACGTTATCATTAATAGATAGTAACAGTCTATTCGCAAGGGTAAATAACTTACAATTTTTTTAAAATAAAATATACATATGGTACATCGTATAAAATTTTTTCGACATAAAGTCAATCGCGTTTTTCCTTTTATTGAACAGATAAATATATTCTATTTCGACTATATTGATATATATTATTTCTAATGTTGAAAAATCATATAAAACACGTACGTATTTTGTGCACGATTCATTGTCATGAATAATACATGTGGGAAGGAAACCATTTGCAAACGAACTTATCTCCTTTTATATATATATATATATCTGATAGAAAAAGGCAAGTCAAGGATATAGACGGAAAGTATGAGGTCAATAACCAATGCGAATTAAATCAAAACGGTGTTAGTCATAATCTGTCGGTCTTCTTATTTTTATACTTGCAAACCGTAATCGGCTACAGTACTACATAATCGTTAGCATTCGTTAATACGTACATGATGTATCAAATGCAACCATAAATGACGTATATTCGTATATGAAAGACAGTTTACTTTCAGAATTGAGTATCTTTATTAATAGAATATCGTGTATATATATATAACAATTATGTTGCATGTAACATCATATATTTGACCAGAAATATCATTCAGCGTTCTCTTCGCTCTGTAAGAGCCAATCTTCTTTGTCGTAAGGTCGTTATCATTTTAAAATCACTACTATTTTCTTCATGTGAGTGCAATATCAGTTAAAATCATAACAGCAATATCGTTAAAATCGCATATTCGAGAAAAATAGCAAAGTCAAAAATTCGCTACTTATACACAACGAATTACTTCTATGGCAGTTTTGCACAATGCTACTTCTTCGTATTTTATGTAGAAAGTGAAATATACAAATGCACTGTGAACATGGCCTTTCTCCTATCTTAGAATTAGAGAAAAAAAAAAGAAATGATCAATATCGACCTTCCTTTGGAAGTTATTTCGTATTATTACTTAACGGTGTCATAATATCCGATTTATGCGACTATACACGTAACTAGGCAAGCCGTCATGATGTGACAGGTAATAACTTTTGCATGGGACATGCTTCCGTTTCAGAGACTTTGTCCCTTTATCCCTTACGACTTGGCATAACTGTCAACCGTTCATGAATATCTTTTGGATGATAAATCCAGGTCACTTCTTGCAGTTTAAACGGTAAAAACTGACTTTGTCTTTATCGTTGATTACGATATTCGCTGCGTACAATCTAATGACTAAAATATTTAAAAAGCGAGACCAGCTTCCGAGTAAGTGGTAAATATCTTCTCAATCGAATTGGCATACGCAGCTGTCCTCAAGTCGAGTCCGAGATTGAATTTCATAGCAGTCTTCATAATAGCCTATTGAAAAAAGAGAACATTTACGTTAGGTTTCGCCTTGTCTAATTTATATTGATTAGTGTAATTAGTTACCCTAGCGGATCTTTCCATCGTATAATCTAAACCAGAGTGGACAATGTCTTTTTCGGAAGCACCAGATATACGTTTCTGGAAGGCTTCGGATGGTGTGACGGGAATACGACCGCCAACGCGACCAAACCTACGCTCTAGAGACTCTTGCACCGATTCTACAAAGATAAATTTATAAATTATTAGTTTATTTATTTGTAAGGGCAGCGTACATCAAACCTAATTAAATTTGTCAGCTAACGTACCTAAGAGATGATAATTAGATTCTCTTTCGTATTTGAAAGTAAGACGGCCATATGACACATGATTCAAGTTCTTTAACCATTCAAAGAACGAGACTGTAACACCACCAGCGTTGATATACAAATCCGGGATTACAAGGATATTTCTATCGATCAGAATCTTATCTGCGGCAGGGGTAGTTGGACCATTAGCAGCTTCTGCGATAATCTTTGCCTTTAAAAATATAATTTGGATTAATTTTTATTTTGCCGTCTGAAATCTTTTAAAATTTCATTATTGTGCAAATAGTACATCAACTTAATTTTTGAATAATTTCTAAAATAATATATAAAATATATGAAAAAGAAAAACAGAAAAGATTTCCAAAAAATTTATTAAAAATTAGATGATTTTAATATTTTGCCAATTTAATTAAAATTCGGTTTGATATCAATAAAATTTATTGAATTTTTTTGCATATATCTGCAGTAATCAACAATTATGATAATAAGTTTTGCAAATGCGGTAAAATAATCTTACCTGGATACGTCCAGCATTCTCTTTGTTAATTACTTTTTCTATGGCAGCAGGTATAAATATATCACATGGTTCGTACATGAGATTTTCACCTTCATATGGCTTGGCTCCAGGGAAGCCAACGATAGTACCATTTTCTATGCGATACTCTTCCAATTCCTGAAACGCATAGAAATAACTATGAGTAAATATCAACATGTTAAAGAAAAGGAGTTTTGTCATCGATTTTGTCATGTAATTTATGGAAAAAAATTAGAACAATTTTACTGGAGGCAACTGTCGTTTACCTTTGGGTCGATACCCTCTGGATTACAAATCGATCCATCGTGTTCGATTACACCTATACATGCGGCGCCCGCGCGATGCAAATAACGCATAGAGTGCAGACCGACGTTACCGAAACCTTGGATAATAAATGTTTTGCCTCCCCAACCGGGTGTAGTACCTACGAATTATTATTTCTTTTTATTATTCACCGCTAACGAGTTTTATAAATAATTAAGATACTATAAGATGATATTAGATAGTAGATATAGGATAAATTTTCATGATTTTAATATAAAATTTATTTTTTATAATGACTGAAATCTTTCTGATGGAATGATACATCTTTTACTGCGATTAAAAAATTTATATAATTTGCACAATATGTCTTATTACATTGTAATTTAAAAACAATTTAATATCATTTGATATATTGGACAGTAAAATAACTAATCAATTCACAAACGTACCAATCATGCTCATGTAGTTAGCTTCATTGATGAAATTTTCTAATCCGTGGAACACTCCACGTCCTGTCGCAGAAATACGACCATGAATGCCACCCTGGTTGATAGGTTTGCCCGTGACACAAGCATGAGCGTTAATGTCAAGATGTCCGATAGTTTTTGCGTAAGTATCAGCTATCCAAGACATTTCTCGTTCGCCGGTGCCCATATCAGGAGCAGGAACGTCAACTCCAGGTCCTGAAAGATATAAATGCTTTCTGAGAAATATAAAGACATAGAAGTACATAAGAATAACTTACAAAATCCTGATATTGCATTAATACATAATTATTTTTTAATACTAAAATCATGTGAAATAATAAAATAAACAATATTACAAATTTAAATCTTATTTCAAATATAGTTTAAAAGATAAATAAAAATTTTACTATGTATATTTTCATGTTGTTACTTTCAATTAGTTATTATTGAGAGAACTTTGATGATATGAGATTGTTAAAAATCATTCAATCTTATAAGTTTAAATACGTGGAGAAAAGAGCGATTTTCTTCATATCGACAAAACAATTGCCAATAACGTTGTTTACCTTAGATCAGATTATCTACAATCTCGATTGCTAACAATCTTTATTGCACACGGAGCGATTGCCTACAAGCATTATTGTCCGTAATAACTTGAGATACAGATTTACGTTCGCGCACAAACACGTTGCTTCATACTGTTAGCAATTGTTTTGTCAGCAAATGAAATCTTCTTGGATGTAGGTACGTACAATTATTAATTTTATAAATCTTACTAATTTATCTCTCGAAAACAAAGTTAATATAAAAATTGTTCAACATTTTCGATTTATTATTTTTAAGAAAAATCAATATTGATTTTTCTAACAGTTTGGAAGTTGTATACCTATACATATTTTTTCATATATACATATCATAGTATCAAGTATTATTGCCACGAATAGGCATAATTAACCTGCTCGAACCGGCAAAATAAATAATTCATACAATGTTAATTATATTCGATATAATGCTCGATACTAACTTATTCGCACTATCCTATATTTTCAATCTTACAAATATCGATGTATTTATCATGTTTATCTATATGTATTATTTAGTTTTTCCTCGCACAGATATTTTACGCGAGTAAAAATATCAGTAAGTAAAAAAATCTACTCGCCACATTCGCTTGTACAGTTCGCTAATAAATCTTTACGATAATCAGGCCATACAGCCAGCTGTGCTATAGCAATGTGACGTAACAGCGATGAATTCTGTACAGTGATAGGCATTACGAGAGCAGTGGTGGAGTCTAAGACATTTTCACGTCTTCTCGCGACGTCTAAAATTATCGCGCAAACGTCACGCCTCCGTTCACATCGCTTATGACGATGTTACATCAGAGAGATTGTTTTTATCGAAGCCTCAGCCGAATCGAGAGAAGAGACTTATCTCTATCGATTTTTTTTTTATTCTTTTTTTTAGCGAACTCTTACCGATGAATCCCTTCTTTGCTAATTCCAATGTAAATCTTCTGGTAATTTTCTCCAGTTCGTGCTCCGAATAGTTCTTTGGGTTAATCTTAATTCCAGCTTTTGCGCCACCGAATGGTACGTCGACGCACGCACATTTGAATGTCATCAAGGCCGACAGGGCTTTAACTTCGTCTCGTGACACGTCCATTGAGAAACGAATACCTATAATAAAAATACCTCTTAATTAATTCATTTCTTAGATAAAAATAAAATATGTTTAAAAGATAATTATGTAAAGAGAAATTGGTTGTCAATTTTGAAATCTTATATCTCCGTTGCAAAATACTAAATATGTGTAGTATTATATGTATTGAAATTAATTATTAGAAAACAGTTATGTTAAGTTCAAATATTCATATTACTATGAAAAGGTTTACAAAATGTTTTATCCTGATATATTCTGACACAGAATTGAGATATCTTATAAGCTATTCAGTTTTTTTCATGATTCGACACTAATAGTTGTACATGTCAAATATATGGCAAAAGAAATTGATTAATTCTCTGTTCTCTGTATATATATTACACTATCGTGTATCTATAATATATACTTGCGTTTTTCTTCACACAAATGTATTTAATATATCTTTTCATTCATCAATTAACATATCATTTATTTTAAATACAAATCTTAAAGATCTCAGTTATTTCGTATTTTTAAAAATACGTGCTGAATAAGAATTTTACAGTTGTAAGAAGAGATGTAACATATTCAGCAAATTTTTTATATTATAAATTTTGTATGAGAGATATTAATATTAATAACTTTTAAAATAAAAATTATATCATTTCAGTAGCATAATTCTATTCTCTAGTCATTTTACATATGAAAATTAAAAATTTTTAAATCGATAATTTACGAAATACTTTAACATATTTATACATTAAAAAATGTGAGGTTTAAATTCCATCAAAATAAACTATAATTAAAATTAATTAAATTATAAAGTCTTGATGTTTACGAAAAATCCTTCATTTCAATTTATTAAAAAATTATTGTAATTTCTATATTTGTGTAGACGAAAAATTGAAGTTATATATTTTTCTGTATACATTCTAATAGTAAAATTGTTTTAAAAAACTAGGAAGTATACGAGCACATTTTTGTTCTCCATTTATTATCGCAAGAACCGTCCGTAACAGCGAAGCAATAAAAAAATAATCTAAAAATAATATCGTTGATGTTTCATAAACGTTTTCACAAACGTTTTTCCACGCGCGGATAATTGTATTTTATTTGCTTTCCAATTTGTGTTCTAGCTCTAAAATTTCACGTGACATGCGATATTAATACCACGTTGATAATGATTCTTTAACAACAGCTGGAATGCCACTAGATGTCTCTTTTCGAGAACCTTGTAAAACAGTGAAAAAATAGTTTGCTTTGTTACATCATCTATTATAACAATTTAAATTTTGCATTTTGTCTGTCTCTCAATCGAAAGTTTTATAAAATATAATTATATTTCAGAAAGCAAATTAATTGCATTTTTCAATCAAATAAATAGAAATTCCTCAATTTTAGTACATCAAAGTACATGATTAGTTTATAACTTTGTTTACTTATTTTTTAATTAGCCTGGTTTTTATATCTACGGCTATAAAATGTTTCTACTTTTCTACGAGACATTTAAAAAAATAAATTATATACATATCGCAAGATGAAATGAATCATAATTTGATACAACGTTTATAAAAAATCTCATCAAAGTAAGAACCCGAGCTCGTTGATCCAATATCATATCATTGTCATTAAACACGTGTCCGCCACCAATTTATTTTAAGGCGCTCAGGCAATGGCCCTGGCATGACTCAATAAAAAACTTAAAAAGTGCCCAGTATTATGTATAGTATGCGACATTATACATAATATTTTAACTATTGAACGAGTAAAAACTTTGTTTCTCTCGACAAAATTTCATTACGGCAATACATTTAGCAAACAAGATTACTATATTATATTGTGCTAATTATAGTTGAAGTGTGCTATGTTAATAAGAAACTCTTCTTGAGACGAATCTGCGCTCAATTCAAAAAATCAAATCAAAAAAAGAAAGACAGATGCTTATTAAAATAATAATAATCCATAATATAATGTGTCTCTAAAAATGGTGACTAAGATTTTTCAAAAAGAAAACTGAAGAAAAACAAGGTAAAAATCAGTATACAAAAGATTCATTAGATAGGAGAAAGTCTTTTTACAGCCGTGTCAAAAATATTTCTAAAAGAGAAATTCTTTTTAGAAATTTCTTTTCTTCTAAAACTTTCCTTTTCTTTTGAAACACAAAAGATAATACAGATAGTAATATAAAACATTTTAGTATTGATATACGTTTAAATCGTAATATATCTATTTTCGTTTTCTGTTCTGACTCGCACAACTTCGATTTTCTGCAAATAGACTAGACGTTGTAACAATTCGCATACGATAACAAATCTCCGGAGAATTCGTTTATTTTATTTATCGTGAATAATTCGACGAATAAATGATATTATCTCGATTTAGAGATAAGGCAATATGATATAATGGTAATTATGTCATTATCTAAAGGTACCGACGTAAACGTACCGCCCGCGGCTCTCCTTCTTTCGCTTAAAAGTTATTTACAAATTGTATTATGTCTTTGTAATCCTCTCTTTAGTTGATCCACAACAGACTGACAATGAAACAAGATATAGCTAACGAATGCGAGAAGCACTTTTAATTCGTCAGCAGTGTAACGCGAAACAAGTACTATTTAGTGTTTTTTTTCTCGTGATGACGACGTATTGTAGCAATTAACACGTAGAATTGCGAAAAGTTACAACAAGTATTTTCGTCGCGAGAATTTAATCGAATATGTATGCAGATGTATTTGTGGTAGAATAATGTTATATGTATAAAAATTACATTATGTAAAAATTAGATGCGGCAAAAATGGCAAAGTGTATCATATATAAATCTGAAGACAGTAAAAGATGTACGCGATTGTTCAGTTTTTTTATTTCATCTGTAACCATATGGTTATGTATTCAGAAATATGAAATAAAATTATCGCCAACTATATTTTTATATCTAGGAATGTTAATTTGGTTTTGTTTTATGTATATGTGATTCTAGCATTTTTATATTTAAAAACTTCTGATAATGAGTAAAATAGAATACAATATTCGCTGATGATAAAATATTACCTAAAATATACAAACAAAAAGAAAGTTATGTCAGATTTTTTTCCAGAACAAGATAAAGTGCAATGTGGAATTCCGTTTAATAAAGCAAAAAAGATTGTTTTCAAAACTTACATTTAATTAAAAGTATAATTTATTTTATTTTTAATAATTAATAAAGAACAACAAGAAAAAATGGATTTAGAGAATCAAATTAGTTGTACATGAGTTAACATTAATAATTAATTAATAATTTAATACAAATTATAAACCAGCTTTAATAAATCTAATTTAGATCCGTATGAATAAGTAAATGTGTTTCTTTTGTATAGTTTCTCTTACAAAATGCTTAAAATAAATTGCATTTCATTAATAAACAAATATTTCATCTATGTTATGACAATCAAACTAGCCGCACAGAAACCAGCCGCATCAGGGGCGAATAGCCTCCGCGGGGCCCCGGCGCAAAAATTTTTGTATTTCGCATTTAAATTAATAAAAACTCAGCATATCAGTTACATAAAGAATAAACATTATCACAAAATTTATTTTCAGTGCATCTGAGCATTATAAGTTAACAAACAGCGATTTTCCCGCATTTTTCATGTCGCGTCACAGCGATTCGTGCTTTATATTCAAAATATTAATTTTTTACGGAACTGTGCCACTTCCGTATCAACTGGAGATTGTTATATGGGGAATAAACAATACGAAAAAATTTATTTCAAGTGCATCTGAGCATGCAGAGTAAAGAAATCAGAGATTTTCCCGCATTTTTCATGTCGCGTCGCAGCGATTCGTGACTTATATTCAAAATATTAATTTTTTACGGAACTGTGCCACTTC
>VBVQ01001004.1:0-41437 GCA_011636635.1 Tetramorium simillimum
TGTAACGGGGGCGCGCGCGCGCGCGCGCGCGCGCACGGTATTGACACGACGCGCGCGCGAGCGCACGTGCGTGTGCACGCGAGATCACGCACGCACACCACTGGCAATACGTACTGATACGTACTGGCTGCGCCGACGATGCGCCGTCGAGCTCCAGTCGCCCCCTCGTCGTTGGGAGGATGCGTCGATTCGTGACCTCGTCGTCGGCGGGACTCCGGCAAGCTTGAGAGACGGGTGGGTCGTCGGGACGTCGGCAAGCGTCGGACATCGTCGTCGTGCGAGACTCCGGGGGAATAAGGCGGACGCCACCTCGTTGCGGGCCAACTCGACGTTAAACTGTAGACAAATCAGCCAGAGTCCGTTTTAAAACGGTACAAGTGGCAAGTTTTCGCTCGATCTCGCTCGAGGAAAATATAAACAATATATATATATACACACACGAGGAGCATCACCTGATAATAGAACGACGAGATTTCACTGTGTTGTGGAGAGACAGGAGAGCACCGGACCGAACGTTTGCCACTGGCGAGAATCCCCAGTGTCCAGCAGAGTGTGCGAATTCACTATCGGTGAACGGCGGGTGTAAATAATGTGAGTTGAGTCGTGGGACGAACAGAGTCAATATTCTGTAATGATAAATAGAGGCAGTAGCGTGTCAGTTGTTTGAAAGTCGATGCTTTTTTTTCAATAAACTTCTTTAGGTACGTTCCACTTGTCGCTCGCAATGTTTCTAGAATCATTTCATCCTTATTGTTTAGCAAATATTAAACAAGGATGAAATGATTCTACGAATGTTGCGAGCGATAAATGGAACGTACCCATTATTAGTCTTTCTTTTCTTCTCAAGTTAAACAGATATCCAGAAGTTAGTTATTTTTAGAAGATCTTGGCTGTCTTTTTGAAATATTTATTAATTTCTTTTCTTGAAAGTTTCTGGTTTTTATTGAGTGCCAATTTAAATGTATAAAAGGTATAGCGTTTATTTTACAAAAGTTTAAAAGGGACTGACAGTTTATGATGCTTGAGTCTTGAAGAAATCACTCTCATCGCTCGCCTTCTCTCCTCAGCTCTCTTCTGAGAAGTGCCTGCCTATTTTCTATACATGTATCTCTTCCTCTCACCTGCACCCTCACCTTATCCTGACCTAATAGTGTGCTTGTTTTTCAAGAGGCTTCTATATGTTTATTTCAAGAAGCTTACACATTTGCTAAACTCTTGCTGAATTCAGATTGTTATATAGAAATATCTCTTGCGATATTGTGGAATATATTCAATTAACAAGACTGTTTCTCTTACAGATTCATTGGAAGAAAATGTGTAATGTCAGAGTGATAGAATATAGAGACATAGGTGGCCAATACAGAGCAATCGATTACAACAGACTATTGTGTATCTCGCTTAGTTGATGTACGGAACGTTGCCTTAGACGTTTGTCTAGTGCTTTTATTGCATATCCTTAGTCACGTTCAGTTGGAAATTATCCGGTGTTCACAAAACTGCAAAATTTCATGAGGCCGAAGGTGCCTCAAAAGAGGGGAAACTTTCTTTTGAGAAGGTACAGCGTTCTACAATTGACTTCAGCGAACAATGAACCATTCGGGAAGCGGAAAACGCCAGGCGAAGGTTTTGGAAGAAAATTATTGGGACTGCAGTGTCTGCACTTATAGGAATACAGCGGAAGCATTTAAGTGCCTCATGTGTGACGTCCGCAAAGGAACCTCTACGCGGAAACCCCGCATAAACCCCCAATTGGTAGCTCAACAGGTCAGTTTAATCATCCCGTATATATATATATATACACACACACACACATCATTTAGAAACAAATCCATTTTTGATATAATTACTTGTTTTTAATTGAATTTTCACGCTACAATCTCGATATTGGAGTTTAATGTATAATGTATAATCAACAATATTATACTATCTCATATCACACAGGTTGCGCAGCAACAGTATGTACCACTTCTGAAACCGGGCAAGAAAGAAGGGAGTGGCGGTAGCACGACCAGCGGCGTCAAGGAAAAGGAACGCAAACTGGACAAACTGAGGCGCAAAAACAGGCATCCGCCGCGTCTGAAAAATATCGACCGTAGCACCGCGCAGTCGAACGAGGTAACGGTCAACAATGTTACCGTCACTATCACGGAATATAAACCCAAGGTGAAGAAGGGCTCGGATCAGTCGAGCAATGCGAGCTCCGAGGGTGGGAGCCAGCACGATTCGAATCAGGACTCGAGAAGCCTCGACGTAGGAACCGACGCCTAGTTTAATGCTAATGTTACATATGTGTGTATGAATTATTCTAATTAATATATTGTATGTATGTCAACCTCTATGGTCAACTGTACATCCTCTAGACAAGCGCGACCATTGGTGACAGTCATTCTTCTCACGTTTGTCTACGCGTCGCAAGTTGTATGACGAACCCAACGAGGTCAGGCAGTTTATGGCTGTCAGCGGGGATATTATTGACTGAGCATCATTCGTATATCATCATTCAAGGAAAGAAGAATAGGAATATATGTACATTGTATATCACCGTTTTACTCGTTGCACAAAATGTTCAATAATTTGTGGAAAAAAAAAACAATGTACTTAAAATACTACTTATGTTACGGATTTCATTTTATTCTGTAATATTTATTGAATTTATTTAAAATGTCTATCGACGTGACATATTCTGCGCTAGATTTAAATGCAAAAAAAGGGAAAGAAGCAAATTGTAAATATCAGTGAAACGGAATTTTATGAATTGTTGACATAATTATATCCTCGAGTTTCATTGAATTTACGAAATCACTGCCAGAAAGCGCGTCGTAAGGCGGTCATTGTTCGGAATTTGTTAGATATATATATATATATATATATATATATCTCGATTGCGTTATTGATTTTCTTTTCAATAAGCATAACTGATGCATACGTACATTTTATTCCATTCTAATCTGTCATTGTGAGATGAATTTTCTTGAAACATAAAATACTGAAATGAAAAATGATTTTACTGATCTCCATGATTCGTTAATTTATTCTGCACTTTTATTAAGCACAGTTAAAATTCATTAATTTATAATCTACCCAAAACACGTTTAGTCGCAATTGTATGTACAGATCGATCGTAAATTTTCAGATATATACATAAATATACACGTATTCGCGTATTGAATAGTCAAACAACGCTCCTTGATAAAAAAAAAAGATAAAATTTCATTTTCAGCAAATAAACGAGTTAAGACTGTAGAATAAAAATATACATAACACTTTCTTTGAAAATATGACTGTGTGAATATACACACAAAAGAAATCGTTTATTATTTTTACCGCATTTGTAATTGCCCAACAAATTTACATAATAGAATTTGCGAACATTTATTCAAAATTAATTGCAGCTGTAAAAATCATGGCAAATTCTTAAGTAAACGGATAAAGTGGAAAAAAAGGATTTCCAATTGTTAACATTACGTTAATAATTATACACTATCGAGGTCATTGTAATACAATTCTGCATTAAAAAAATGAAAGTAAACATAAGAATCTATCGGTATCAGAGTAATTAAGCGATTGATAAATCAAGGATGACATACTCAAGAGAGGAACGAATAATATCGCCAAATATTTGATGATATTATATTGTAAAACAAGAATCCTCATGACTGCCCCTCTCCCGCCAGACTTGCTTTCTCGGTATCGTCGATATCTTGAATTCTTAATCAAACGAATTGCATAAGACCATGTAGCTTTTACAAATGGATTTCTAATCGATAAATAACCACTTTTACAGAAATAATCACACGCAAATATTTTTACAATTTTCTGGAACCGTATAAGTTATATAAATCCTTTCTGTCTTACATGTGTAATCTGCTTATTTTTACATGACGCAAATTTATCTGTATTTTAATAGAACACAACAATTCCGAGACTGGAAACGTATTTTCGAGTCTGTACTAAATTTTCGAATTCTTTTGAATTGACATTTTTAAATGTATCGTGTATATTCGGAAGATTAAGCAAGTGATTTTATCTATTACAAATTTACGGTACTGCGAATCAGGGGAATTCGCATTTTTAAAAAGATATTTTTTTTAAACGATTTCCCCAGAATATTGTATTGATTATTCGTACAAATGTGAAAATTTGGCAAACTGAATGAAATACGTTGTATTCAACAAAAATGTTACATAATGTAAGATTCTTGAAAAATAATCATTAAAATTACACTGTTAACAAGGAAACAATAAATCATGTTTTCGAGAAACAAACATGAAAGGCATTTTAATAATCAACTTATTAAATATATAAGTACGTTTGTTCTCTTATTAAAAAATTTAAAAAAAAATGCATAACGAAAATGTATCGTTTATTTACAGTTTCTATGAAATTTTAATGTTTTAATGTAATATATAATTAAGATTTTAATCAATCTTTATACTATACATTTAGTTTTCTTTTTTGTTCGTGTTCGACGAATTTTCAATTTCCATATTTCCCATATCTTTGGTGACATCCATCGTCTCTTCTCGCCGAAATTCCTCCGAACTTTTTGATGCGACGCGTTTCACAAATCTCTCTCGCACTATTAATCAGAATAAAAGTTAATCCATGACATTTAATTTATTAGTAATTATTAATACATACCTGTAGGTATCTCCATGAGATCCAGCACTTTGAAATTGTGCTCTTTATTGTCGCCGCCAACAGTAAATATAAATCCATTATCCGGATTCGCTGCGAGACATTGTATAGCACCCAGATTACTCATTTGTTCCCATATAAGAGTAGGCTCTGTTTGGTCTATATCCCATATCTTTATTACACCATCATTCGAACAAGAAACTAACAGGCCTGGACACGACGTGCTAAGAGAAAGACCTTAACAAGAATAAATAAAAGTAAAATTTATGTTTTTATAATGCATATATATCTATATATATAAAAGTTAAATAGAGGTAATAAGAAATTTATTTACCTGTAACTTCTTTTTCATGGCCCTTAATTTGCCATAACGATTCCTGTTTTCTTACATCAAAGTATTCTATATAACCATTATTTGTACTAACCTGCAAAGAAATGTAATTGTTATCGACAACAAAAATTAAATTTAAACATGTACTTAAACACGTAAAACGTACAATACAATAATTTTCATCATAATGATTCCATAACACCCTTTCTACTTCTCCCGATGCCTTCCAACTTGTAATGGGTACCTCGTTCATGCAGTCGAATAATTTTACCAATCTGAAAAAATATTACATGCAGATATAATATAAATATTCACATCGTAACGAAATAATCAAACATACCCGTCTGCACATCCTATCAATAGCTGATGAGTTTCTTGCGGATGCCATTTTAGCGTTTGTACTTTCTCGTCGAACGGTCCCAGTTTGTTCACAGGTTTACCATTTTCCAAGTCCCACAATAAGACTGTCCGATCAACCGAACCACTAGCAAGAACATGTCTGCAACAAAAGGTTCCTAATAATTATAAATACAATATTTATTACATCAATCATATTTTTCTAAAACTAATTACTAACGTATAATTATGGTTCCATGATACATCTAAAACTGCATCTTTGTGACCAATGCGTTTTTGATTCTTTTTTCTATTTGGTTTACAGCCTAATTTGTAGGCTGGTTCTAAGCAGTCTATTAAGTCCAAGTCCCATACTTCAATTATGGGAGTCATATTACCGATAGCGCATAAATTACCTAAAAACCCAGGTCCAAATCTTTAATTATATCTTTTACTATATACACAAGTAATATAGCTTATAAATTATCTAAGAATATTTCTAATGCACTTGAAGTATTATCGTTATATTACTCACTTGGTTTCGGAGTGGTAGGATCATAGTTTAGCCACTCTATGCATAATGGAAATGAAGGTAATAATATGTCATGATGGCAATAAAAAGAACCCTCTCTTTCGTTATATACTGTAATTATACAAAAAAATTATCACAAGTCCAAAGGAAATTTATATAATTATTATTTATCCAGCATCAAGATGTTTTATCTAATCAATATTATACAAACCAAATACTTCCAAGATGCTAGCGTCTCCCTCAACATGTCCGAACAACACCAAATTATCATCAGCTTTGATAATGTCGTCCTCTTTATCTGAATCTTCTTCATCATTTGTTATAAGAGGATCTTTGCCACTTTCACCAAAAGTGGCTATGTTACCAATATGGCAATACATGTTGCCAGCTAAAACAAAGTAAAGATAATTAAATAACTACATATTTATTGTACATTCAATAATTCAGTACTTAAAAGTTTGTCTCCTACATTCATCATCGTAAGTTTTAAAGTTATATTCATCAATGCCAGATATCAAAGATTTTCCTTTGCTTTTTGTATTAGACTGTGTTTTGGAGTCGGTTGCCTCTTCATCAGAATCATCAGAGTCATTTCTATAAAAATATTCCTACAATTAGTTTTTTAATATTTATTATATATTTTGCTTTTGCAAAAGAATTGAATTAAAGAACTGAATTCTCAACAGAAGATAGGATATTAGAAAATATGTTATGCTGAAGATGAGAAAGTTATGAAATCAAATTAATAAATTGAGTATTACTTAAATGATAAATTTGCATAAGATGCATTATTTTATTACGTACTCCAGAGCGGCGTGCGTCTCCTTTATAATCTTCTCGAGTTCCTCGGGCTTTAATTCAACCTAAAAATCGCAGAGAATATGTATAATATTTCTAACGAATGGTACAACCTGCAAATATTGTTAAAAAGATCAATATCAGAATATTAACCTTTTCAGGAACGGTCGCAGCAACGCCTTTTTTCACCCACGTAGTACAAGATATGACATTCGCTTCCATATTTATTAAAAATTTGTCAAATGCTCAATTGCTCAATATTGCTCAAAATATGACTTTTACTTTCTAATTCCGCGTCGGCTAATTATCGAGGTTAAGTTTTCAGCCCACACGTGTTTCTTTGAGCAATGATGCCAATCTAAGCTTATAAAGGTATATCCCTATATTTCCTACATGTTCAAAAATGCAAATTTCGCTCAAATAAATGTACGTTTTTTTAAATGAAACTGTGTATTATAGCGAATTCGGGCGCTTGCACTAGTGCACACTGAGTGCGCACTAAAATATGGAAATATATATACTTATAACATTTATATTTCTTTCGAGATCCAGTCTATGTACATATTTGGTGTAAAATCCCATTTACAAAAATATATAAAAATATATCGATAATTAAAATTTATATATACATATATTCTATTATTTGGAATGCAAAATGCTTTGGTTTCCTTTTGCATCTGTTATACACTTTCCAGCAAGAAAATGCGGATAAGCATTGTGTCAAAGATAAAGCATTTCCAAAGTCTTGAGTTTTTTATATTTAATAATAGTCAATAGTCAAACATATATTACTTTGTCTGTATATGTTTCTTGCTGGAAAGCATCGTTAAATATAATATTAAATATTAATTAGCACTTTTGACGATTCTTCTTGGCAAGTACAGCTACTCCAGTCTTTGACTGATTCCCTCTGTCTAACTCTTTACTAATATAATCACCAATCTCCACTATTTTGTCAAAGTCTACACCAGTGTCCAATCCTTCTTTCTCCAGAAAATAAAGTAGATCTTCCGTGGCGACGTTTCCCGACGCACCAGCGGCGTATGGGCAGCCGCCGAGTCCAGCGACCGAAGAATCAAAGACTCTTATACCGTCATTGAGACCTGCATGTATATTTACCAAAGCTTGGCCATACGTATCGTGACAATGCAGTGCGTAGCGATTCATATCACTCGAGGAAACATGACGCAGCTCGTGTAAGACACGCCTGATCTTGCTCGGCGAGCCCACGCCAATGGTGTCGCCCAGAGAGACTTCGTAGCAACCGATGTCTAACATGATCGAGGCTAAATGCGCCGTTGTGGCCGGTTTAGTTTCGCCCTCGTACGGACAGCCAACGATGCAGGATACGTAACCGCGGGTCCTAATGCCGTGCTTCTTCGCCTCTTCCACGACCACCTTGAAGTTTCCAACGCTCTCCTCGATGGAGCAATTTGTGTTCGCCTTGCAGAAAGCCTCCGACGCTGCGCCGAACACGGCGATTTCCTTTACGCCCGCTGCGACAGCGCTCTCCAAGCCTTTCAGATTCGGTATCAGAACTGGATAGGACACACCGTCTCTTTTCTCAATTCCTTCAAAGACCCGCGAGTTATCCGCCATCTGAGGAACCCATTTCGGAGAGACGAAGCTCGTAACTTCTATGCTCTTCAATCCGGTCCCCGACAGCCTGTTGATAAAGTCAATTTTGACCTCGGTGGGCACTATCTTTCTTTCATTTTGCAAACCGTCTCGTGGACCAACTTCGACTATCTTTACAAAATCGCTAGCTTCTTTCGTTGCGTAGCTTCGGACGCCATTGCGAACGCTCGATGGCAATCTCACCCGTTTCGAGAGTAATTTCAGCATCATGCCTAAAATGCGTTAATTAATAATATAGTGCACTATTTACAAATCTTACAATGAAACAGGAAGGGTAACAGGGTGAATTGTTTTGGCAGTGGACAGAAAAGTGGGGGTATTCATCATATGGCACCCATTTACACAATTAAGTCATCGACAAAACATTATTAAAGACCATCAGCCTTGACTAAATTTTCGTGATGATGAAAAAGACCCCAGGGAATTTTGGAAATCTACTTATCCAGATAGAAATATGCAGAAAAATTTTAGCCTCATTTTAATTTTATAAAATATAATGTATAATATATTGCCTAATAAGTCTACATTTAAATTTTAAAATTAATAATTCTAAATTTAATTATTGTAACATGTAGCAATCTTTAAAAAATTGATGCCTAAAATAAATTCCTATATAATTGTAACATTTAGTGAGAATCATCTTTGCACAATGGAATTGGCCCTAAATATATTCCTGTCATAAATTTGTACTTCCCGGGTATTCTTATACTTGGTGATCCCCCCCTTACATTTACCTCGATCTATCTCTGGCTGCGCGCGGTCCACCTGACAACACCTGACAACAAATATTTCAAAGCATTCTTCTTCTGCGTTTTTTCTACATCAAAAGGAAGGAAAAGAAGAGCGTTAAAATATTTGCAGCATCAAGTGGACCGCAATCTCCTCAAATCTCCTGCAGTCAAATCACCTGAGAGGAGGGGAGGGGTTCCATGTAGTCCATTCAATTGTTCTGACGTCCGTGGGCGGTGCGGCGGCGAGCGGTAACCACTGTAACCACGCTCGCGCACGCTCGCGGCGCCTCCGCGCCAGCCGGGCATACGAAGCAATACGAAGGAGCGCGAAAGCGGAGCGGCGAAAGCGCGCGCGGCGCCGCGAGATTTCGCCCTCGTTTCCGTCACCGTCGTCCTCGTTTTCGCGCCTTCTCGCGCTCCTTTCCCTCGTCGTCGTCGTCGTCGTCGTCGGCTACTCTTCGGCGGCGAAGCGAAGTCGAGTCCGGCGCGCCGCGACATTCAGCGACATTCAGCGACATTCGTCGATAGGCGGCTACAGGCGGCTATCGCCTTGCGCTGGTGCGCTGGTGCGCTCGCACGAACTTGACGCACGCACGCACCTGTGCACCAGCCCGCACGCCTGCGTTCGTAGTGATTCGTGCTCGTTCGCTCCATTCGCTCCATTCGCTCGGTGCTCCCGCTCGCGGTCGAGAATGACATATCGCGACGCGCGGGCGACGCGCGACGACCACGCACTCACCGGGAGAAGCGTCGTCGAGCAGGAGCAACGCGACCGCGACGGTTGAGGAGCGGGAGGAGGTGGAGGAGGTGGAGAAGAGGAACCCGGAGCACGAGCCTCTCTCGCACGCGCGGATCGTCCGCGGCACAATGGCAATCTCGAGCTGGATGATATGGGGTAGAAGCCTACGCACCGGCCGAACCCGTCGAAGTGCGTGCACGGCAAACTTGCGATTCATATAAACCAACTCGTAATAACTCGCCATTTCCACGTCTCCTCTCCTCGCGTCTCTCTTTTTCTTTCTGATTGCAGGCCGCCAGGACGAGGACAACTGCGTGCAGCTCGACCTGTCAAGAGGTTAGTAACCTAACCTGCCTGTCCTGCGGTCGCGGATCGCAGCACCCACCGACCACGGACCCAACCGCCTCGCACTTCCGCGTATTTATTTACCTTTCGCCGGGCGAGCGCAATGTTGCGCAACGTCGCCGCCGCGTCTCGGTCCCCCGAGATCGGCGACCGGTTCGCCGCCGTGTTTCCAACGGCGAGAAATGCGGATTACCTTTCATTTCAATCGACGTCGAATGATACCGAGACCTCTGGCCATTCGAGACGTTGGAATGTTTTCCTGTACCAGGCCCGCATCTGAAAGCGGAAAACGTCGGAAAAAGGAAACGGGCTCTGGGACCGTAGTCGACTCTACTCTAAATTTTCCTGTCCCATTTTTAGATCGGTTCGTACGGGAATATTGCGCAATTACTTCAGGCTCCAAGTTACAGTCGAGTCTCAATATTCAGAACTCGGCGCTCGACACTCAGCTTCTAGATGTCAACCATTCCCAATCTAGAAACTGAGTATCAAATGCTGAGTTTTGAGTATTGAGACTCAATTGTAACTTGGAGCCTTAGACTGCTGGTGCCCTTTTGCTCGAGAATGCGCGAGGCGCGATTGTTATTCTCTTTTCGTCGTGAATTGTTCATGAGCCACAGGAAGAAACAGTTTATACTTTTGTAGGATTGAAGGAGAACGTCAAGGAGGTCTTGACCAATCTTTGCCAGCGGCACAATCCAAGCGTAAAGAAGCTAGCGTATCTCAATGCTATTGTTAAGTTGTTTAGCGAAACCGACTCTCAAGATTATGGATATTCCGCGGAGGATCTGTTCTGTTGGTGAGAATCCACTGACAACTACATCTGCTTAATTATCAAATTTTAATGATGCTGAAAAGTGTCAATTATTAATCGCAAAAATGTTTTTTTTTTAACAGTTTACGCGTGGCGCTGGTCCACGAGGCGACGCAGGTGCGCGCCGCCGCGCTGCGGGCGGTGCGTTACATGCTTAAGAAGGAGCAGGACGTCATCGCGATCAACAGGTTGCAGTACCCGTACTTCCTGGCGCGTAGCATGGACGTCAACCTGCGTAACGAGATGGAGAGGATACAGGCTCTCCGACTCGTCAGAAGAATCTTAGTATTAGCCCCCAAGCATTTCAGTTCCGTGCTAGCGAGGTCACTCGTCAGTTTAACAAACGGCGGCATCGAGGAGAGGGAGCGTGCATTTAAAGCATTTCTAGCGGTCCTGTGCGAGTTGGGCGTGCTGAACTCGAATCTGCTCATCAGCTGCGGTGGCGTCGGCGCGCTGGCCAGGGCTGCGATGACCGGGCAGAGCACCGTCGCGGTCGAGTCCGTCGTCGGGGTGTTGCTGCGACTGCTGAATAATCCCGACACGCGCGGTAGCGTCTCCCTTTTGTGCTTTGCCGCGCCCTACTGCGAGCTCCATTCCCTGAGCATGGAGAGAACCAAGGAAGAGCGCGAGCAGAGGTTCGCCGCCAGTAAGTTAGCCCTGCTGAGCATCCTGCGCTCGTATCCAGGCGTCCTTCACTTTTGCCGGCCAGACAATAATTCGGGTCTCAAGGCCATCGCGGATATTCTATACGTGGACCAACTGGAGATGCGTGGCGCCGTTCTGGAGTTGCTCTACGAGCTACTGGACCTGCCGTTGCCCACATGGACCGACGAACCAGACGTCGCGCTGGCCGCGGTGGATCCCAGCAGGTCGCGGGACTCGTGGAAGCTGTCGGAGGGGTTCGTCGCCGCCGAGGGAAAATCCATACTGCCATCTCTGTCGTCGCACTGTCCCAACATCACGGAGATACACTCGGCGCTGTTGGTCTATGTTCTTCTGGAGTGCGGCCTGCACCGCGCCCTCGCGGAAACCATCGTCTCCAGCGACACGTTCATCTCGGTGCGCGCGGCGGTACTGCTGGGCGCGCTGCTGCACCTCGCGCATTCGCTCCTGCCATCCGAGCTCTGTGACCTCACGCCACCGTTGCCGAATCTGCTGGAACACGCGAGCGCCGGTAGGCATCAGGCGCTGGCGGCGGTCACCATTCTCGAGCGGATGCACACTATGATGCGACGTAGACCGACTCCGGCGAGTCTCTTCCTCGATCGTATTCTTCAAGCAGGCACGTGGCTACGTCCGACTCTGCCGCGGCGCCAACGGCCGTCCGGCCGGCACTGGCTGCGAATCGGCAGGGAATCGCCGATCACACCTCTGCTGAAGGACGCGCAGGTGCTCAGCTCCAAGGACGCGCTCGCTTGGAACTGGCCAGTGGTGCGGGCGATTCTACGATCACGCGAAGACGCGACGCGTATCCTTCACGATTCCGATCACCGGCTGTTCATGAAGCGACTCGTGCGTTACTTCAAACCGTCGTGCAACTGCTACAGCAGAGTTGAGCTGGGCACGAGCGCGACGTTGGCGCGCGAGGCGACCCTCGCCGGCTGTGACTTGTTGAACTGTTTGTTGGAGCTGCACGAGCCGGAGGGCGCGCGACTGCTCAACGAGCTGATCGGAGATATCGCGGAGCAGATTGGCAACATCCGTACCGCCGAATCCGCCCACGATTGCCTCTTCTCGCCGCGTCACATGTCCACCACGTGTTGCCAGAAGTACTTCCTATTTCTCGGTCAGCTGAGTCACTCGGCCAAGGGCACGGTGGTTCTCAAGAGCTTCAATCTGCTGGAGAAGCTGCAGGATCTCGCGGTGGTTACCAATCACGACTGCTACGTCAAACTGATCGTCTCCAGCCTGGATTACTCCCGGGACGGTCCCAATAGGAAGGTACTGAGCAAGATCATCTCCGAGGCGACGTTGTGGAGCACGCGCCTCTACACCGCACAGTTCCTACGGCTGATTCTTCGCGCCAGGATGACGGATGCTGTACGCTGGGCGATGGCACTGCTAGCGGATCGATTGTCGGACAGCTACACAGCCGTCGCGTTGGCCGCGCTCGAGGCGCTACACGAGGCCTGCGACGAGACCGAGTACCTGGAGGCATTGCTGCAGCAGGGCGGACCGTCGCGCAACTGGGACAAATGGCTGCAGCACCTGGGCGACAAGGGCTATCTGTTGAAGATCCGTCTCTATTCCCTTCAGCAGGGTTTCGCGAGTCTCGCCGCACCTTCCGAGGAATTGGAGAAGTGGATCGGGCCCGGCGGTTTCGCCGAGCGATACGTGGGTCTCGTGGAAGGGGAGATACACGACGCGTTGACGTGGCGTCAACGCGACGAGACCGGGAGCTACCAGAGACGGCCCAGCAATGACGTAGTGATGACGCCGCGAGACATCTACGTGCCGCCGCATCTGATCGGCCAGTTGGCGCAGCACGATTTGGGAATGCAGTTACTGCTGCGTCGCAATGTGATACAACGTTTCGCCCGAGTGCTACAGCGGTTCAAGCTGGAATTTGGCGGTCGCGATTCGGAGTCCAACTCGCGGTGCACCCGAACGAATCGTCTCGCCGCTATGGCAGCAACGGCGGCGGCGGCGGCGGCGGCGAGAGCAGACTCCTCCGCCGCTGCCGACGATGTCGGTATCGTGTCAGAGGAGTCTGGCACTGACGAGGCCGTCGAGCAGTGCAGCCGTCTCGAAACCATTCCCGATTACGAAACGGTGGAGAGCGAGGCTCGTGATGTGGCGAGTCAACCGCGGACGGAGTCGCTGATGGAGATCCGTCGCAAGACCAGCGTGACGGACGATTCCAGGCACACTACTCCGGAGCGAAGCTGGAAGCTGGAGACCGAGTCGACGCGCGACGATCACTTTGCCGGCCCGAACGGCGGTATTCTCAAGGTCAAGTCGGCTCTCTGGGCCCTCGGCCACGCGGGCACGTCCGTCGCGGGCGTCGAACACTTGAGTCATTTGGGTATCATCGAGATGATCACGTCCATGGCGGAAACGTGTCCGTACTACTCGGTACGCGCCACCGCGATGTACGCTCTCAGCCTGATCGGCACCACGCGAGCCGGTGCCGACACTCTGGTCAACTTCAACTGGCCGTGCGTCAGGCATCGACGCGGAGACAACTGGCCCGTAGTGCCGCCCTCGACCAGGTATCCTATGCCAAGTCCGATCCCTGTGCAGCGGCATCATCGTAGTCTCAGCGACGGCAAACCGGAGATGCTCGAGCCGATCGTGCGCCGCACCAGAAATCGATCCGAGAGCGCGGCCACCGATCTCGAAGCGCGACGATATTTCCTTTTGTAAGTGAAACGACTAAAAACGAAAATACATATCGAGACAAAATTTTTATCATTTTAATTTAAAGTGAATCTCGTGAAATGAAAGCTTAAATATGGAAATTGAAATATCGTAACTTAGCCTTACAGGCTTCTTTAATTTTTTTACTTAAAATTAATTTTAATAAAAAGATAATTTTGTTTTCGCCTTTTTTTTTCAGAGAGAGAGGCGAAACTCCGAGTCCTGTTTCAAGTATTCAAAGACTAAGCCAACAAGATGCTGAAGGATATGCGCGATTACGTAGTTTACAACGTCATCGAAGACCGAGTTATTCTCAAAGTAGTTTAGAAGTACGCGAAAAATCATACTTATATCTTTGTTTCTTTAAACAAATGGACACGATGGACAACAATCGAGTCTTTTCTCTTTGCAGATGTATAGTTTAGACGGCCGTCTTTCGCTGCAGAGTCTGTCGGAGTATGATTCGTCCCGCAGCTGGATTGCGGAGAATGCGGTGCTCACACCGACGCCACCTCCTCCAGAGGACGACAATGAGAATTTGTTTTACATGGGTGTCTGCCTGCCGAGGAAATTGCTCACAATTTTCCCCGAACCTCCCCCGCCATCCCAGCCGACCATTCTTGAGGATAGCATCAAATCAGAGTTGGAAGCGACAGAGATTGACGAGGAATCCAGCTCAGAATGTGATGCCGATACCGAGCATTGTCGCACTTGTCTCGTTTGCTATCACGGCAAAACTGGCAAGGACACTGGTACGGAGCAGGATATGAAATTGCGAAGGTAATCGAAAATGCGATCTTTTGGCAGATTATTTGTATGTTAAAGGAGATAAAATACAGTTGAAATGCAATAAAAAATTGAGAAAAAATTAATTAAAAATTAGAAACTTGAAATCAGTTTTTAATTATGTAAGATAAAGTAAAACAAATATGTAAGGTATGCTGTTTAAACGTAAATAATAAAAATGTTACAAGATTTTAATTCAATCGTGTTTGTACAGAGAGATACTTAGACACACTCAACGGCTTGCAAACCCAGTGTGGTATCGTCACAGTCGTCAATCGTTACTTAGACTGAGACAGCGGTATCCCGAAAAATTTCAGGTATGTATCGTATGTTTTGTTTCTGCAATGTCTCATGCAGGAATGTACTTAATAATATTCGTTGTTCACTTTTTGCAGGATACCTGCTTGTTTTCGGATGTAGCTGCTCGCTTGGGCAGTGGCACGTACAGAATGCCAGCGAGGCGATTTTTGCAAGAGCTGTTTCTGGATTCTCCATTCGATGCGGTAAGTACATCGACACTCGCGTAATCGTATGACTCTCGCGGTTGTCAGCGTTCACGTCAGCACTTTATAGTTGGCACACCACGTAATCGGTTGAGAGAATCGTTAAAAATAAAAGCTCGTTGAAGTACAATCATGCGAGGAATTCGTTTCTAAACTTGTCATCAGTAATGATACTGAAACTGTCTATTATTGGCTTCTTTCCGCCCTCTAAATTCAAATAATTATTATGAATTTAATAAAATTAAAATACATATGAGTAATACTTTTTCTTTTTGATTGTAAAATGATTTGTGGCTTTGCAGCTTTATGTCGAACCAGTCAATATTCTAAAGATACCGATTGGCACGGAAGAGAATCCTCTGCAACCACCTGTTCCTAGCTCCGAGGCTAGCCTTCGGCAGCAGTCTGTAAGTCCTGCGGAGGGCAAGATTAACGGAAGACTTACTCTGACTGAGATACAAACGGCACAATTGGCGTCGGTCGCCGAGGAAGGCTCCTCGGCCGGCGGCGGTGGCGGTGGCGGTGGCGGCAACGGCGAGTCGTGCAACGCGGGGCATCAACGTAAGAAGAAGCCTCTGGAGGTTGTGCGTTCGTCGCAAGAGCGGCGCACCGACGAGAAGATCATAGCCGAGATTCTGAAGCCGGAAGAGCGAATACGTTTGTCAAAGAGTTCCGATAGGTCGTTAAAAGTATCAGGTACAAACACTGCCATCAGCCTTGATTCGTAGTTTTCGAATTCTCGATCACGACTGCGCGCATGCGAGCGTATGCAAATCGTGCGTATGTCACATGCTGTGTGTATATATTTTGTATTAAAATGATAATTATATATAAAGATAATAAATTACATGTATACACATGCATACACACGTACACACACACACATGTGTGTGTATATATATATACACACATAACATATATATATATATATATATATATATATATATATATATACACACACACACACACACACTGCCGGCAATCAGACATATTCTTATGCATACTTCAATGTTTCTTATACTTGTGCGCCTCGCGTCTATCTCTACACATAATTATTCATTAACCCCAGGATTATACGTGTTTTACTATTCTTTTAGAGACAGCCAAATATTTTTATCACACACAAGTCTCGTAAAATTGTAGACTCCTCAACCGAAATTTTTTCCAAGAAAATTCTAAACGTAGAGTATGATTATAAAATCAAAATTCCAGTCTGTTAAATTGTAAATCATAATTGTAATTAAAAATGTTTAATGTAAGGTCGATTTTTCCTCATGTCTCACAGACTTCTGTGTGTAGTCCGCGGGTTGATGACCGATTAATTTTATATTTATATCGTACGTCCCATTGTATCGCATTATTTTTTAATGTCGCAGCCGACTCTTTTTCTTTGCGAAGATGCGACGAGACCGTGTAACGTTGCTAGTTTTATACTTAATATTACAATTTCATTTCTATTTATACGCATTAATTTATGTATCATGTATACGATGAAAAAAGATGGAAAAAAGCAGCAGGATGTGTGGAATATTAACAAATGTCTACGTAAATCGCACGGGAATCCTCCCCCTCCCCCCCCCTTCCTCCTTACATCTTCGACATTGCTGGTCGAGGCATCGCGTTATTGACGCTACAGCCCTGAAGTCAAGAACGCCGCTAGTCGGCGCAGCGATCGTCCAGCAGGACTCTCGGCTTCGGATGTCACTGATCATTCGCGTCATCGTGCGTCGTCCATAATCATTTATCGAGAAAACAAACGGGTTCGCCAGCGCGAATAATTCCGATGACGATGACGGCGAGCTCGAAGCAAGGTTCCAAGCGGTCGAAGTGGGCCCTTGACTTTGCGCACAGGTACGCAACTCAATCGGCGCGATTCCGTCGGGAGTACACGTGTCGTTAACATTTTACGATCGCCAACGTTGGATAGTGTATTAAATATTAACATTCGTTCTTTTCAATGTATTCACCTTTCATAATTTCTACATCTTCTCGATCGAGATTGTTATTTTGTCCCTCGAAAAATTCTAAAATTCGCTGCTGGAAAGAACAGAGCCTTCTGTCTTCTAACGTTTTACAAGTGATTTCTCGAAAATGTTTCTCAGAATTTTTTATACAAATTGGAACATTTTTCAAAAATACTGAGAAAGTCACCTACACCTTTTCTAGAATTCTTCGTATACATAAATCCTAAGATTTCTCATTCTCTATGCCTGATAAAATCTGAAAAAGTTTAAAGGTATTTTTTAGAAATTATAGAATGGGAAAAGTGCTCCAGTTTTCCTATACAAATTCTGAGAAAAATGTTTTAAACTAAAGTTGTTGGCCAACGAAACATCTTCTTCGCAGAACGAAACAGGACAAAAACGTGGAGATCCCTTCTCCACCAGGGTACACACCTACCGGTTCCCTCTTTCACAACGTGGAGTACATGAGAGAGACCGATTCCAATCACCTGATAATAAAGAAATCCTGGGATCTGGCGTTGGGACCCCTCAAGCAAGTGCCGATGAATCTGTTTATTCTGTACATGGCCGGCAGCTCCGTCTCGATATTTCCCATCATGATGGTCGGGATGCTCATCATCAAGCCGGTGAAGGCGCTGTTCACGCTCCAGCAAAGTGAGTTGATATGAAAGTTGCCAGATGTAGGTGCTCGTAAAATCGTCGCTCTATAATCACCCTGCTTCCCTCTTCTCAGCGTTCAAAGTGATCGAAGGTACGCACGCGTGTGGGCAAAAGTTCGTGTACTTCCTAGGACAGTTAGTGAATATCGCGTTAGCTCTGTACAAGTGTCAGTCGATGGGCCTGCTGCCGACGCACGCGTCCGACTGGCTGGCGTTCGTCGAGCCTCAGACGAGAGTGGAATACTCCGGCGGGGGTTTCATGTATATTTGATGTGATAGTCGGTCAGGCGGCATTGTAAGTATTCGGCACACACGCGCCCACCACATGAATTATAGCTAAATTATATACCGCAAGGACATTTGCGTGTCATCATACGTTTAAATATTGTTTATTAAAATAAAAGTATGGAAAAATAAGAGTGGCTTGTCTCTTTGTACATAGTTTGAGTACATATTTACAGATGTATATATAGGTATATCTATAGGTATATCAACGCGTTTCCCTCGGAGATTAACGTTACATTTACATCGTAATGGCGTATAAAGTTCGTCTTCTAGTACTGGAAGTGGGAGAGATACGTGCTGTTGTTACGCTATGGCTTCTTCTTATTCTCTTCTAGAAACTCGAGTACTCGCTGGTACAGCTTCGCCGGTTCATCCACTCGTGGCACCTGTGCAAAATCAAACGAATCAGCTTCAAAGAGTATTGTTAAGTATTTGTCAGAAGCTTTATATGGTATATTTAACGTTTTAATTTGGGCTGATCTGAAGGAGCGACAGCTAATGTGGAATGGATAATGAAATTAAAATTTAAATATTGTTTAGACAAAAGAAGAATAACGACTTATCGATAACGACTTATGTATATCTCTTTTGTTTATTATATATAAATCAACCAAAGTTATAAGAATATCTCTTATCTTATCGAACGTGCGTACCTCATAATTTTGGGCTATGTAAATTCCGGCGTATACTCCAATACTCAGACTGATCTGCAAGTCATTACACCGTTAAAACGTCTTCGGAATTGCGAGAGTTACATGTGTTTACATACCAGGAACCGGAGCATGTTGAGGGTTCTCAAAGCCTTACTTTACTCGAGAATCTCCGCTGGCACTCGCGAAATATCTAAACATTCAGACAGAAGTGCACTGACGTATATTCGAGGCATGAAACACGCGTGATCATGACCAGAAACACGGGATCGAAAAAGCTAGCCAAGAATCATTGGCTACTTTCGTGACAGGAAGTACGCAGTCTGGTTTAACTTTGTAACTAGATCTAGTTATTTCCGTCGCTCGTTTGAGATGAGAGCGCAATTATTTCTTAACGACTTTACATTTTTCATTAGGAGCCAGTTTTTCCAACTTCTTGGTAAGCTAACTAGTAGTTAAATTATACGTCTCTTTGTTTTATCTTCAAATTAAACAAGTTCAGATGATTTAACTATTAGTTAGCTTACCGAGAAGTTGGAAAAACTGATCCTAGGTCATTTTAATATTTCATTTAATAGAGATAAAATAATAAATCAAACTATACGCAAAATATCAAAATATAAATCAAAATTTTTATGTGTGTGAATCTAATAATTTTATATTTAAATAATATAAAGATTGTTGTAAAAGTGAAGGAGTGTGTTATGTCACAACGGTCACAACTGAGAAAATATTCCATATAACAGAGTTATCATTAGATTTTATTACGTACAATTTGCCTTCAAAATATATGTTTAATATTATGTCAAGAGTACTAACGTAATCACATCACAAAGATAGAGAAGAGCTCTTTATAGTTTGCTCTAATAAATTTATAAGGATTTTTCATAGAGATAATATGGTATATATAATCTACTCCTTAAAACAAATTATTATTTCTCGAGAGATTTCATTAAAAGGTATATCAAGGTCAATATCTCTTAATAAACTACGAAAATAAGACCTTTATCGTCTAAGAAAGAGATTTTTGCCGCAAGTGACGTATTAGTGACGACTAATGCAAATACAGAATGATAAAACAATATCCAAAATAATTCCGATTGATTTGTAGTGAAAATTAGAGTAATACGAAGATTCAAAGTTCGAAGCTAAGAATTGCAAATATGAATTTATGTGTATATGTGTATGTACGTATGTACGTGTACATGTACGCTCGCAAACGATCTAGTAACCGTCTTCGTCATCTTCATCCATGGCGAAGTCGCTACCAACTCCAGAATCCGGTGCGTAAAGAGGGCTGCAAAAACAAAATGGACAAGTCGCATTACAAAGTTAAAAGAAAAGTTAAAAGAAAGAACGTCTTTTGCTCAAGAACCTACTTTATCGCTCTGCATGTGAAAAATACGATGCGCTTCAGCTTTTTGTTGTAGAAGAAATAATTGAAGGACCACAGGCATCCATCTTCCCCGAAAGGATCTGACGCGAAGTCCGGATTGTAACTATAGACAAGAAACATTCTTTTACATTTCACACATTATTAAAAAAATTCTTCAATGTTCATCTTGTGTGAATCTTCTATTTTTTCCCCTTTATATTAGAAGACGAATAGCTGTACGTTTACCTGTAAATATCACATCCGTGCAACGATATCTCTTTGTCAACAGCTGCCCACAGAGCAGAACGTAATGAACGATAGTGATCACCCGCGGTGGCGTTGAGATTACCATCCACTGCATTCATTACCCATTGTAGGCTTGGCTCCTTGCTGAACTCGTGGCTCTTGGCGTCCGAGAAATCGTAGTCCGGATTAAAGGTCGAATTCAATGTGGCGATCAGATAAAACAACGTCTTCCTGCTGATTGTGTCGCACAGCGGACCCTCCTCGTCACCGGAAACGCTACGACTGCGGGAGGAAAATGCGTCGAGATGACGGCGTTATCGACTTGTGACTAACAAGCGTACGCAAGTACGAAAATCTTATCTCGAGAGTTGGGAAAGCACGCGTCTGGCATTAAACCGATAATTATAAATCTTGTAGATATAAAATTAACGGATATCTTGACAAAATACCTCAAGCATCCCTGAGCGGGAGACGTTCCCAGAAAAGTCTGCGGCGGTGATAAAGCTTGTAGATCGTGCGGCGTACCTCCTTGCTCTGCGTTGTATCGTTTGTACATCTGCTTGTCATTGGCTGTCATTTTGCACGAGTAACTCTCAATCCTGCAACGATAAAAACAATATTGCGCTGCAAATAACGACAAGACGAGATAAACGGGATCAACTTGAGATAAATGGCTTGCTTTTGTTTACACTACCTCCCGATTATCTTGCTGTCTCCAGTCTGGATGGACAAGGCACTGTTTATAGCTTCCAAATGTGTATTCTCCAGCAGCTTCATCCTGCTGATAATAGCGATCTCTCTGGTTACGCGAGGAAACTGTGGGTGGCTCCTGCCTTGGAAAACGTTGCTCGTCGGGATCCCCTTCGGTCGGGTTTACCCGCCTTACAACGTTGACATCTCGTGATCCTGGTCACGAGTTCTTGTTGCTCGCTGTTCAGGCGAGAATCTTTGATTTACGCTTTGCTCAGGATCGTCAATGGCCAAGCGGTTCAGTACAAGCGAAACGTCAGGAAGCTTCTTTGGCTTCGTGGACTTATCGGGTCGCTGGGCATCTCTCTTATGTGTATGAAAATTCCTTTCCTTTTCGAGTGCACGAGATTAATTGTCGACGTAGTGGTCTTCCCGGTTTCCTTGCTGTACTTGCACATTACAGATAGCTAATGAAGGATTTGGGGCCGGAGGTGATCGAGTTCCAATGCGAGCTTGTCGAACGCGAACAATCAAGGCCCACCACTTGTCCTACGTTGCTGCCCGCTGCTCGATGGAGCAAGCACGAACGAACGAACGAACGAATGAACGAACGAAAGAAAGAGAGAGAGAGAGAAAGAGAGAGGGACGCTGAGAGCGGACAATGACGCGACGCGACGAATCCACCGATAAACAAAGGTGCGCTCTTTCGAAATCGAGCTCGGGGGGGGGAAAATTATCGTCTCTCCGGCGAAGGCCGTGCGAAAGAAAAGCGACGCACACTCACAGCGAAGCACACACACACATATATACACACACACACACACGCGCGGCGGAGGAATAAAACTCCACGGGAACTCCCGGATTTTGACAGGGAACGTCAAGTCGCAGCCTGCGGCGTCTACTCGCTTCTCTCGCGAGAGAGGGAGAGAGAGAGAGAGGGAGATATATATATATGCACGCCGAGAAGAAAACACAGTGCTTCACGCGTAGCGCCCGCTACTGACGATAACAATCCATAATCACGGACATTCTGTCGGTCGCTCGTCTCGATACGCAGTATCACGATCACCGAATAATAGACACGATCTTCTGCCTGCGTAAAAGCGCGCTGGCACACTCGTCGATCTCGCCCGTACTCGTCTCCACTCGCATCCACTCGCACTGCCCGACGACGCACCTCAACGCACCTCGACGGCTCGACCTTCCTCGAGCACCCCGACCAGTTTACCAACTCTAATTGCGACTCGGTTCGGTGTGTCAAGCCCGCGTTCACCGCGCACGTAGAGACGCAAACGATGCGAGTGTGTACGTGTATTTGTGTGTACGTGCACGTAGATGCGCGTGTGAGTGGGCCGCGTATCGCGTGTATGTATGTATGTATGTATGTATGTACACACACCTACGTGACAGAAATAGCAATAGCCGCGCGCAGCGCAGCAGAGAGTATCGTGCCGCTCGCTCTCTCGCTCTCGCTCTCGCCGCGCGGCGCGCCAGTCGCCACTGGTAGGAGAGCGCGGGCACGCGTACGCGCAGCCAATCGCGTTACGTCAGCGATCGTGTGCGCGTGTGTGCGCGCTCGCGTCTTTCTCTCTCTTTCTGTGCCGCCTGTGTGTATATGTGTGTTATGAGACCGTGACCGGAGCTCGGCTCTTTTTGCCCGAATATCGGGCTTCGACCGCGATCTCTTGTGTTTGAAACGAGACGACGTTGAAACGTCGATTATCGCCGGGGAGGATGGGGCAGGCGAGTTAAGTTCATGGAACAATTTTAAGTATGAGATCTGTTCGAAGCAGCGCCGCGTCTTTATCTTCGCGACGCCTCGGTCAATTTAAAATAGAATTTTTCGAATTAAACATGTTCTGTTTAATTCGAATCGCTAACACTATTACATAGAAAATACCGTAAAACTTTTATAGATTGTTTCCATTTGTTATCTGAACACGTAGTTAAAATCTGCGAAGCCGATTCTCTAACTTCGCGAGTTATTGTACTTTTAATTTTACATGTATTCTTATGGAAAAACAGCATTATTCTCTTTATATAAATAAAATAATAAAGAAGCAACCTTGCTAATATTCTGAAACTTTATTTGTAAGTAAATTGCATTATAATAACAAACCCTAACAGCACGTTATATTGCAGCAACATTGCAGCAATAATGCACGGCAAGATTGCAATATTGCTGCAATTTACAGCAACATTGTGACAATATTCAAAATCAAATTAAAAAATTATATTAGGAATCGATCATGTAATTTTTGAAACGTGAAAAGTGAAAAGTTTCGCGTGAATTTTAGAATTTCAATCAATGGAATCGCTGCATTTTGAAACGTGAAATTTTTCATTTTTCATTTTTCACGTTTCTGCCTTATGGAAAAGAGCTACATGATCGATTAGGAAATGACAAATCATAGTCGAATATTCTTCTTGCGAGCGAAGAATAAATCGACTATGATTGGTCATTTTCTTACAGCCTATATTTACAACTACATTTACGCAATTGTAGAATGGCCTTTAAGATTACGGTTATGGAAATGTACGTGTGATGGCTCTCACTCGGTACAAATCTAACCTCGCACTCTGCGAGCAACTGCGAGGCTCGCAGGAATTGGTAGGAACTCAGCGCAGGATCGGTGCAGGATGGTGTAGCAGTCGTTGACGGGAGCTTAAAGATTTATTTAAACAAAATGTCCAAACGAAACAGCGACTATGTGGTCACGGAGCATCGTGACTTACAGGTTAGTCGAGAAAGCGCCGCGTGATTTCTCGCCTCAGAAATAATAACATTCCACCGGAGAGATGAGTGTTTATCCTCTTTTTTTCGGTGTTTAGGCCAACACCATGGCAGTGGACGCGACCGGTAATTACGTCCTGTTGGCCGGGTAAGTAGCCCTTAAAATCAACAGTCACCTACGATAGATATTTATTAATTCATAAAGAATTATTAGCCAATTCTTTGGTAGAGTTAGGTCATCTCAAAGATATTCTTGAAACTCATTATTTTATGTGAGAAAAAGATTTCAATTATGTTACTATTATACTTTAAATGATCTATTACTATTTCCATGTAAATGCAAAAATTGTATTCGTTTTACCTTCCTTATAGACGTAGATACTTGGCGGTGAAACATTTGGACGAAGATGTGAACACGGTGAAGAAATTTCAGCGACAAAGCAAATACGAGGTTGGCTCTGCCGAATGGAACCCGTGTGACTTGAATTGCCACTTGTGTGCAATTTCTGTAAGATATTTTATGTAAAAATACGTGCGCTTGCATTGCCAATTAAATCTGTTAATACTGTTAGATGTGATCTCTAGAAAGAAAAAAAATATATATATATATATCTTTGTTACACTTTGCTTTGAAATAATTTTCTTGCAGAGCAACACACGAATCGAAATATTAAATTTCAATGGAGCAGGAGGATACGAGTTGCAAACTACACAGAGCCTGAAAGCCCACACGCGGGTAGTTAGCGACGTGAACTGGCATCCCAAAGAGCCGGATATCATTGCCTCTTGCAGCATCGACACGTTTATACATATCTGGGACATAAGAGATCAGAGAAAACCATGCTTGTCACTGTCCGCAGTTGGTAAGATAAAAGATGTACTTGGACGATTCTTCCTTAATTGAGGAAATAAACATTTTTGCATCTTTTTTTAAGCGGGATCATCCCAAGTACGTTGGAATCCACTGTCATCGCATACCTTGGCCACAGCACACGACGGAGATGTCAAGATATGGGATCAGCGGAAGGCAACGAGCCCTGTGCAATACATAACAGCCCACTTGACAAAAGTATGTAATTTTGTTGAAAATTTGCAGCGTGGTTTGAATGATTTTTGTAAGAAAGCGTCCAAGTCAAAGTCATATTTTAGATACATGGTTTAGATTGGTGTCCCTTTCAACAAAATCAATTGGCAACGTCGAGTCAAGACTGCACCGTCAAGATTTTCGATATTGTCAATCCACGCAGGGCCGAGAGTATTTTGACAACGAATTCTCCTGTGTGGAGAGCAAGATACACGGTAAGAACATAGGTAATTTTTATTACAGCTTTTATGATATGTATGATGGGTCATCCGTAAATGTTTTACAGCCCTTTGGAGAGGGTCTGGTGACGATAGTCGTGCCGCAATTACGACGCGGAGAAAATAGTCTTTTATTATGGAACACATCAAACCTCAGTACACCGATTTATACATTTGTAGGCCACACGGATGTTGTGCTTGAATTTCAATGGCGGCATCTGAAATTAGGTTGTCATGCTGAAAAATTATTGGGAGTATATTATAGAAAGAAATTGTAAAAAGTATATCGCTATAATTATTCGTATCTATTTGTAGAAAACAGCGAATTCGAACTCGTTACATGGTCCAAGGATCAATGTCTAAGGATATTTAAAATTAGTCCATTTATAAAGAAAGTAAGCATGCAACTTATCTTTTTCACAATTTTGTGAATTATAAAAATTGCAATATTAATAAATAGAAATATTTCTTATTTTCAGTTATGTAGCAATGGTATAGACGATGGCCTATCAGTTTACAGCCAGTATTCCGAAGAGAATAATCTAAGTATGTAGGACACGTTGCGGTATTTCTGTGATAAAATTTCTTTATGAAATTTCTTATATGAAATATCCTTGTAGGAACTCTGCAGTCCGTCCAAGAGCTGCAGCTAAACACTTCTCAGAGCGAGCCTGAGATAAATTATATTACGACCAAAGTAGATGAGCCTGTACCGCAATCTGAAGCAATCATTCCGGACAATTCGAAAAAAGTCTCATCTCCGACTCAGCCAAAGAGTTTACAACAGGAGTTTTCCTTGATAAATATGAATATACCAAATATAGAGGTAACACTGTTTTAAATATCAGTCGACTTGAAGCAACTAACATTCACATTTCGTTTCAGGTAAACGCGATGGACGTGGTGGAGAGGAGCTGTACGATAACCGCGTGTACAAAAAACTACAATGTGATATTAAAAGTAAACTTTCCCGTAAATTATCCGTGCAGTGCGCAACCGACGTTCCAGTTTTGTCCCGGCACAACGATCGACAATGCGATGATGACCAAGCTGCTGAAAGTTCTCGTACAAACTGCTCAGCATCGCGTCAAAAAGAACAGATCGTGCTTGGAACCGTGTCTCCGGCAACTAAATATAACATTGGAGCAGGTAAGCGGATCTCTTCTTTTCGAATTAACGTAACGTTCGAATAAAAATTTTGATTTATGTCGTACTCGACAGATGTGCAAGAAGGATGAAGACGAGGGCGGACATTTGGTATACCACATGCAGGATAATAGCAATTTTCTGACTTCCCCCAATATCTGCGCGAATTATCAAGACTCCTACATACCGTTTCCTCGAACGTCCGGCGCTAAATTTTGTTGTGTAGGTGCGTATCCATTTATTCTACATTTAACATTGTATCTTTCTAATTGTTTCTTGAACAGGTATTCTCGTTTGTTTCGGCCGTCCCTCCTACGCGAGAAGGTCGTCAATGAAACCGGGAGATGCAACGCCCAGAGCACTGTCCGCCTTGGACAATAGCATCGGCAATGGCGAACCTTTTATGCATATGTACCGAAGTTCCTACGTGCCAACTAACGATAACATGTCTATCAGCTCGTATTACTTTCAAGATCGTGTAAGGAATACTTGAATTGATAAAAATAAGAGTAGTGTAGATATATGTGAGTGTTACAATATATGCATTATCTATGTAACCACAATTCTATCAGCAGAAAGATCTTCGACGTGGATTGCATGGCGCGGGTAGAATGCACGATCGATCGTATTTCAAGAATTGTCACCCGATGGTTATGATATATGATGTTTCGTCATTATTCTTTGTTAATAAGGAACTTGCTGAAAAATATACGTGAGTACGACAATTATACATGTTGCTCAAGCGTCGCGTTTTTTTAAATCTATGAAAGTATATATATATTTCTTTTTAGAATCAATACCGCTGACATTTCGGCTATGTATCAGCACAATGCGAACGTAGCTGCTACGGTGGAAAGACCTGATTTAATTCAGACTTGGTGTTTAGCTGGTTTAATCATTTCGCAGCCATCGTCTAATAATGACCAAAACTCTTGCCATTCGGGTCATTCTGCCGATATCAATGCTCCATGGCCCCTACATCCCTGGGGTCAAAACTTAATTCATTTCTTGTAAGTATTCTTGATTTTATTATTACGTATTATAATTATTTAAATTATATTTTGAAAGAAAATATATTAAATCAAGTAAAAGAATAATTTTTAAATTAATACTTATTAATAAAATTTTTTAAACAAATTTTGAAAAAAATTTAACAAATATACAATTTTTTCTTAGATTATCGGTTATTTTCAATTGTCATTAATCAATTGTAACGTACTCTATATGTAATTATTCTACTATTTAGAATACAGCATTACGCTAAGCAGTCTGATGTACAGATGGCCGGTATGCTGAGCTGCGCACTTAGCTACCGATCTGAGAACACCGACACTTCGCAGACCAAGCTGACTAGTAAATCTGTGAACGTTAGTGTAAGTATACAATTTGTGTGAAAGAGTAAGAAGGTTGTGTGTAATTTGAAAATTTCTCCTCATGACGTGGCATTGATGATTTTGCCCCGCAAACTTGACGGGAGAAATTATGCGTACATTACATATTCACCAATCACATTTTTCACTTTCTATTCTGCATATCCATATTGCCTCGATATTTGATAAGAATGGAGACTTATGCACAGCACAGTGTCCCTTTCTTCCGATGCATGGAGGGAATATTTATTAGGACGTTTTTTTTTTGGAGTGATGTGTTATTTATATAATGTTTCATACGAATACAGCGATACAGTATGTATTTGATAAATAATAGTAATGAATATATTGCATATTAACTGAAAATACTATTTAGTGAATCTTAAGGAATGTGTATAAACTACATGTAATAATAACATACTGTACCAACGTATACCATTTTTATATTTTTTAATTATGTATATATCAATGCTAACGTTATTATATTACGTTTGTTATAGAGGCTTTCCATAGGAAAATGGTGGTTAAAGGTAAGATCTCTGAGTTTCGTTAAAACAAAATGTTGGATATATTGGATTTGGTTCTTAGGTTTTAGGATTTTCTGTTACATAACTGATATCTTGTTGTCCTCGTCTCTCAGCATCGGACTGAAAGTGTTACCACTAATAGATTTGTTCTAAAATCTAAATATAAATTTTGCATTATATATTTATAGATGCGATTGGTTAAAAAAAAGAAAAAAAAATTTAATGTGTACAGTAACACATTTTCTCGAAAGAGAAGCAAATTGTAGTTAGTGGTTAAATGACATGTGCTGTTTATCATAATCAATTATGCGTATACTTCGTACAAACAAATAATCGTCATCTCTATAAAAAGAATTCATATAGAGAATAGTTTCATTAATGATAACTCATTATGATCCATTTATATAAATGCTGACGTTAATTGTGCGTGTGTTGTATATCGTGTGCGTGTGTATTATGTATACTATAGTTGATACATGTATTTCTTAACTGTGAATCTCTGTTCTATTCGATATATCCTTGCAGCCTGGCGGTTCGCCTTATCACACAATACATTTGGCAGATACCACGTTAGAGGGATGGAATTTTCCGAATCTGAAGCAACACCGATCAAACTCATGGTCAGAATCATTGGATGATTTGAAAGGCATCCAAGATGGCTTTGGAGATTCAGCGAAAAACATCAAGTATGTTTCTAGACAGCACTGATATGTTCGAAAGACATCTTAAAAAAAGTTGGAAGGTGTTTCAAGTACCTTTAGAAATGTCTTTCGAAAGTTTTGTGCTTGCGTGTATATTTCATTTGTAATACAAATGCTGAAAATCTTATGCAGATTGTTTGATGAGAAATACTCGGCGCTATACGACGGTTATAAAAAGGCGTACGCTGAGGCATTACACAGATGGGAACTGTTGGATGCTCGGGCGCAGGTACTGAAACATTTGAGTGCGTCCTCGTTCGACGTGCAGAAAGACGTAGAATTACAGAACGAATGCCGAATCTGCGGCAAGATCAGTCCAGGTCCGCAGTGCGCCAATTGCAAGGGATTGAGCTTCCAATGTATCGTTTGCCATGTTACAGTCAGAGGTTCGTAGCTTTTTGATTAAACTGATTTGATTAGCTCTCTGAGTTGGATTCGATAATAGGTATTTTATAATCTCAAACTTAAAATTTTTGTTTTCGTTAAAATATCTAGGTGCAAGTAACTCTTGCATGTTTTGCGGCCACGGTGGACACATTGAGCACTTAGCGGCGTGGTTTGCTAAAGAGGTAGTATGTCCCACAGGCTGTGGCTGTCATTGTTTGCAGGAAAATTCAGTACTATTTAAGACATAGGTAATGTAGACGAAACTGTACATAATCATGGTCTGTGATAGTTATTGTTACAAGAAAAGAATAAATTTCTTTTTATTCTATACTGTCGACAACTTTATCCAATTGTTTGAAAAATCATTGATCAAATATGAATAAATTGAAGATAATAAAAAATTAAATATCCAAATTTAACGATATTAAGACATTTGATTTGAATTAGACATTTATAAATCATTATCATTGTTTGAAGTTATTGTTATATAAGATTGAATATATATAGAAAAAGAGAAAATGCAATGTTTTATCAGTCAAATGCTATATAAAATTATAAGAACAATTTAATTGCAATTTCATTACAAATTTTCACACACAATCAAGTATCAGACGCACAAGGCGGCTAGTATCGATAATGATCGGACTTGTAAGGTCCTTCCACAGGCACGTCCAAATACTTGGCCTGTTCTGACGTGAGAGTCGTTAGCTTCACACCCAAATGATTCAGATGTAATGCCGCGACTTCTTCGTCTAGTTTCTTCGGCAACATGTGTACGCCAATCGAATACTTGTCCGATTTCGTCCAGAGTTCGATTTGTGCGAGCACCTGGTTCGTAAACGAGTTGCTCATGACAAAGCTCGAGTGGCCCGTCGCACAACCCAAGTTCACCAAACGACCTTCCGCGAGAAGAATAATGTGTCTGAAATACGAATGATGCAATTTAACTCGTGATCAAGAGATCCAAGCAATTCGATTTAGTATTCATACGCAGCACATATAAAACATACCTGCCGTTCTTCAAGAGAAATCTGTCCACTTGGGGCTTTATATTAGTCTTCTTAGAGTTTTTCTCCAGCCATGCGACATCGATCTCACAATCAAAGTGTCCTATGTTGCAGACGATGGCATCGTTCGGCATGTTCATGAAGTGTCGATCGACGATGATGTCCTTACATCCCGTCGTAGTTACATATATCTGACCCTTCGTACTTGCTTCGTCCATCGTTGTTACCTGCGGATTACAGACGTTTGTTAACTGTCGCAAAATCCGCAACAGCACTTGTTAATTCTAATGAAATAACAATTTGATGCAATTTTGCGATCAGTCGAATTTCTTTTCCAATGGTACCTCATATCCTTCCATGGCTGCTTGAAGTGCGTTGATAGGATCGATCTCTGTTATGATAACGCGACCTCCGAGAGCTCTGAGACTTTGCGCGGATCCTTTACCCACATCTCCATATCCGGCCACTACGCACACCTTACCAGCGATCATAATATCGGTCGCTCTCTTGATTCCGTCTATCAATGATTCCCTGCATCCGTACAAATTGTCAAATTTACTCTGAAAAATATAAAACCAAGTTAGCTTTGTTTTTACGTAACACTGTAATAAATTTTTATTTTAATTCCGAGAAACATTTATCTTGCAAAATTTAATTATATGAAACTTAAATGTTTATTTTGCACACGCAGTGTCATATATTGCAAGATTTCTCCAAGTGTTTAACACATTCATGCTTCACATATATCATCCGTTTATCAGTTTCGTCACTATTTCGTCATTATTTTATGTAATCCTACAGTTATCTCAATTCATACGAATCATCAATTATTGGATTTTAATCGTGCCATATTCATCAACATTTTTTCCTTCTGATTTATTACGCTAGCGTCAATTTCGTATCGATAGCTTATCTATAATTTCATAAACTTGTTTACTCATTATCTCGCTTCTCTTTTAACGTGCACAAACCTTCGTGACGGAGTCGTTGACGTTAATCGCCGGCACTTTCAGCGTTCCCTCCTTCATCATGCGATACAGATTGTGCACTCCAGTAGTAGTCTCCTCGGATAGACCGCGACATTCCTTGAGATACTGCGGATACTTGGTGTGCACGAGATTGGTCAGGTCGCCGCCGTCGTCGAGGATCAAGTTGAACGGCTTGCCATCCCGGAACACGAGGGTCTGCTCAATGCACCAGATATACTCCTCGTCAGTCTCTCCTTTCCACGCGTACACCGGCACTCCAGTCTTCGCTATCGCCGCCGCAGCGTGGTCTTGAGTGCTGAATATGTTGCAAGATGACCATTGCACCTACGGTAGAAAAATAACTTTGTTGAAATTCGAATATTAGGTTTCCAAATTACTACTGAACATTTTTACAAGTAAAACTACTTGTATTTTTAGACTCGATAATGGGGAGGAATATATATATATATATAAGATAAAAAAGTTATATGCACATATATTATCATGTATATGCCTTATTATGTATTTCCACATATAAAGGCAGGATTGTTGAAAAAAACATTAATTTTTTTTTCTCAATTTTAATACATATATACATATTAAATTCATCGATTCGTGGAAGTTTGAAAAAATCCATCAATTTCTTTGGATAGTAGAAATAATTACAGAAATAGCATAGAAATTGATTAGAACAGCGTAGAGAAAAAAATGACATTTCATACTGAATGTACTAGATATCTAAATATACTATACAATTCAGATTTACAGGAGCAGGGTCAACGACGATAACATTCATGTGTATATCACATGTATTATCTTTGCTAGATGCAGCATGTTCCCTCGCCAGAAAGCCGCGAAACAGCCGCGTGAAATTCTATCGGTGTTACTGCTAACACTTATCACTAAAGTATCAAATATTATACTCGTAAATTAAGCTCGTTAAAAGCCTTAGACTTTCTAGCGCTCACCTCTGCGCCGAGTTCCACTAAGGTCTCAATCAGCACTGCCGTTTGCACGGTCATGTGAAGACAACCGGCGATTCGCGCACCCTTCAGCACTTTGGATGGTCCATATTTTTTCCTAATCGCCATAAGCCCCGGCATCTCATTCTCTGCCAGGGTAATTTCTTTACGACCCCATTCCGCCAGGGAGAGATCGGCTGTTGAAAATTTTCTTTAGGTCAGAATTAGCCGGAAAAATTATTGTTAAAACTAACAGACACAGTAATCTAATATATAATCATATATATTTTAAACAAATTTATATAATTTATAAATTTAACTAAACATAAAATATTAAATATAATATCAAATATAATAAATTATTGTTTATCAATTATCATATATACATATAAGGTTTTTTACATTTTATATTCATTTCATCAAGTATCAAAGAATAAAAATAAGAATTATATAAAAGAGCAAAAACATATTGTTACAAAATATAATTGCACAATATTGCAAAGTATTGCAGAACTACGCACAGATGTTATCAAGCTACCAAGAAAACGACTTCATAACATAGCTTTTTTAATAGTTTCTTGCATAATGGTCATAAAAATTTTAACAAGAACAGCGAGTGTAATCCCGATTATAATAAACCGAAGGTTACCCGAAGATTAAACTCCAAGTTTTCAGTTTTTATTTTTAGAGCATACATGTAACTTGTAATCATTCCCGGCACGCTCGCGCAGCGAATATCGAACGTTGCTTCACAAGCACGTGTTTCGTTCCGCGTTCGCGCTACTCCGAAACACCGTTGTCGTTGATTCGTTCGCGATGTTCGGAGTGTTTGCCACTTACCGATTTTATACGGAGGCTTGCTGGACATGATGCGTCGTGCGTGGAAAGCGAGTTGAAGCGAGTATAGGCGAACGTCGTGTAACCTGTATGTACCCTGTACGTGCGATATGCCTGGATATTGCTCTGGATATGCCGGTATCCCCCACCTTCGTGTGAACGTTGCGCCATGAAATCGCGTGGTCGCGTGGTGGTAACTGGTAGCGGCGGGCCACGTGACCACGAGTCTCCGCGATTCGATTATTTATTATCTGACGCGCGCTGCGAAACGGCGAGCGCGGTCATGTGACTGCGCGCTTAAATTCGCCGCCGATCCAGGGGATCGCGCGATTATGTATTTATGTTTTTATTTCATGTATTTTTGAACAAGTGAAAATGTGAAAAGTGAGTAGTACTGATTGGTATATATGGTTAATCTTAAAAGTATACACCAATCAATGGAGAGAGTGCTGCTCACCTTTCACATTTTTACTTTCTTCAAAAATATACAATCGATCCCCAGACTTGGCGCGCGCCGCCCGTTTGTGAAAACGCGGAAACGAGGAGAAGACCCTGCCGTTCAAGGTAGGTACATACATACATACGTTTCTGCACTCATTATCGATATTCAACGAGCGACATTGATATGCACGATGGACACGACCCGCCGTACTCTTCGCCCCGCATACGCTTTTTCTTTCTTTTTTTTTTTCTATTAACTGAGCTGATCTTGGGCGAGATACAATACGGCCAAATATCAAATTCTTATGCTCCACGTGGAGCAGGAATGCACATTTGTAAAACAAATAAATGTGTAAAACAAACGAAATTCCTTTGTGACAAGATAATATCCTGCATTCGCGATTTCAACGTGATTATCCTCCCCGCGATTGCCTTCGGCTCAAGCCATGATTCAAGCGAAACAGGCAATAAGAATATACATATAGGATTTATATAGCGATTAAACAAAAGCGATTAAAATAGCGATAAGATTAATTCTTGCGTCAATAGCTTATCTTCTTGGATAATTTCGTGGAATGAATTAGGATAAATGTCACGGAAGGCAAGAGGGAACAAAAAAACTGCGAACACGCCGTCGATGATTTATCACAATTTCCCTGTATGAATAATTATAATTAATATGTATTATTAATTATAATTATTCATACGTAATCTAGCATAAATTATTATAAATATATATTAAAAAAAAAAATATATATATATATATATATATATACTTGTATATCGAAATACACATATGAAATTAAATGAAAGAATTGCGTTCATTTCAATCAACGCAGATTAATCTCGATTTAATTTATTTTTATCTCCTAATTAAAATTAGAAGTTTCTAAAATTACAATTGTTAAAATTAGAAAAAGACGAAAAGTTAAGTTGATTATGAGATTATAAAGTTAATCTACGTTATAGTAGAAATTGTGGTAGAAATGGACATTACAGATTGAAGTGAATCTTGCAATCAAAAATACATTTCAGTACTACTTATCACCGCGAGATGGCGCGAGCTGATATTTTTTTTGTGGATTACAATGTTCCGCAGGGACATGACTGATTCGTATAGTCATTTCAGTTTAGCAAACCCACGGACTCGAGCTCAAACATTGCGAACAATTACACACATTTACACATTATATATACACACACACACAGACACACACGCGCGCGCGATTTTGCTAGTGATGATGCAATAAATATTTGAAGAAAAATGAAAGCAAAATATATACACAAAAAACTTAATTTGAGAATAAGAAAAATGAGATAAAAAGATAAAAAATATTACATATTGCCTGAATTACAAATTATTTTAATATCCAAAGAAATCCCAATAATAATACATATTATTCAAATACAGTATATGTACATACATATATTAAATCGAGTTTTGCTGACGAGTCACGTCGAGTTCAATTAATATAACTTAAAACATACATTAGTATGTTTTGCTGACTTAAAACATACTAATGTATGTTTTAAGTTATATTAATTGAACTCGACGTGACTCGTAAAACATGTATGTATGTTTTCGATAAACTTACATTAAAAAGACATTAGTTATTTTATCTATATAAAAACATATTGGATATTAATCAAAATCCGTTTGAAATAAATAATAATCCATTGAAAATTTTAAATACATAACGCATTTTTAATACGTGACAATTGAACAAAGAAAGTTGATTATACTGACTCTTTTAAAACCAAGACGTATTTCAATGAAAATATTCGATACAATCCTAATCTTCAAATTTGTTCGTTATCCCGTAATCTTTAATCTCTCAAATTAAAGTTTTCAAAATTGGATCCGCTCTTTTGCATCTCTTTGAGCAACGCTTTTGCCTCATTCCTCTCTTGATCTAACACGGGATCCTTGTCGATTCTTTTTAATTTCGAAAGCATTGTTAGAATAGCTCGCCTGTATTTCTTCTCTTCTTTCTCTTCTACCGTTTCTCTCAAAAAAGGATTCCCTAGGACAACGAGTGTTTCCAATTTCGGTAGGCAGTCTAACTTTTTCAGTTCTGAAATTCTCAGAATCTCGTTATCGCGTAGATTCACGTAGCTCAAGCTACGACACCGCTCGGTGAAACCGTCCAGCTTCACGAGCCTGTTACTTCGCAGATGTAGCGTCTTCAAATTCACCAGTTGTCCGACATCTTCGATTTTGTCGATTTGGTTTTCAGCTAGAAAAAGCCTCGTCAGATTGGGACAACAGATTCCTGCGAGGAGCAAAGAATTCGAACGTTATTCAGGGAAAATCCGTTTTACGAAACGGTCAAATTCCTAGTTTTCAGAATCCTTCTCGCTTTCTCGAGTTCTTATAAGCTACCGTTTGAAAGGTTTGGTATTTCTCGCCCAGATTTTTGTCATCGTCTTCGTTAATCTTGTAAGATAAATAACTATCTTCATCTTTGTGCGTCTCACCTGCGGTACTGATCAGCGCGTTGCCACGTAGCTCCAAGGTTGTCAGGCTCACGAGGATCTGAGGATCCATGGTCACGGTGCGAATATCGTTGTGCTTCAACTCCAGGTGCTCGAGCGATCTGTGACGAATGCCGGACGTGTCCGTCAACTTGTTCTCGTTCAGGGCGAGCTCCTAGATTTTCGAAATCGTCTTACTAGCGCGGATTTGCGGGCGCGGGTGTTCTCAATGAGTTAACCCCCTCCCCCCCTCCCCCCCATGGAACGAGGGTCGAGAGACGGCGGGATGATATGGATCACCTGCAGATAGGGCATCGGTTTTAATTCCGCGCTGGTCAGACGATTTCGGTCCGCTCGTAGCGTCTGCAGATACGGCATCGCCTCGAGCGCGCGTAGTGCTTCCGAAGTCAATCTGTTCCCCGACACGTTCACGTAACGAACGTGCTTGAAGAACGGTATCACGCTGACATCCGTAAGACCTCTGTCCGAGGCGTTCATGCTGAGATAGGCGTATTCGTATTGCGCAACGCATTTTCCTAAATTGTCAAGGCACCCGCCGGCCTCGGTGTGTGTTAACACGCGTACATCACGTTCGATCTCGTCCAACGAAATCGTTGATTCATATTTGGCCTGATCCTCTTCGTCATACTCGTTATCGTAGCTTTCTTCCTCCATTTATTCTTAATTGAGTAAAAGTGAATAAAAATGTATGCATATTAAATTTATTGAGCTATTTATATAGCATTATAGTAGAATTTTTTCTATTTATTTAATATATTATTAATGTGATTAACATTATTAATGGAGATAAAATATAAACTGGCAGAAGGTTCATCAGTATTTATTTTGATTATGGAATTTATAATCTTAATATTATAATGTATTAATGTTGTAAATATAAAATTTTCTAATAGTTAGAAACATGCATATAAATCTATAATATATTTTAATGTAAAAGATGCTTACGTTATGTCGCAAAATTGAGATATTATTTGCAAATATCTAGCCTCTCTGCTTGATGTGTTAACGACGACGCATCAAATGATACGTATCGAATTAAAATTCCAAACAAAAGAAAATGAAATATATCGCGATACACAATAGTTAAATATTATATTCCATCCATGATTAAAAAAATTGCATAATTTATTTTTAGAAGAACAGAAATATATAAAAATATATAGAAATATATAAAAATTAAATTATCATAATATAAGAATTGTTATTAATTGAAAAAATGTGCGATTTAATAAACTATTAACGGTAGAGAAAGGTGAAAATACAATTCTGGAAGTATTAATAAAAGCATTTATTAGAAATCCATGCAGCAGACAAATGACTGCGTCAAGATAGAAAAGATTTGCTGAAGATGAAAGATTGAAATTGCGTACAATGCGCTATTTTTCAATTGCATGTTTGCATGTGAAATACCTATAAAAGGTACGTGCATACATATGAATTGCGAATAATGTAATGGCAAAGGAATATTCCCCATCGAGATCTCGTCTTCTTAACGAACTCTGACGCATCTAGATTCCTGCCATTGGACCCGTTGAGTATCCTCCGCGGCGACTCGACGCTTCCGGTACATGATCTCGCCAAGTTTCTTCAGCAGGATAAAATTGTCCCTGAGAATTCGCGCCTGTCTTTCGCGTTCCAGTTGCTGTCTCTTTGCGTTGAACGAGACGTGAGGTCTGCCCTCCGGAGGGTTCACATCTACCGTCGGTCTGGCTGTCTTTACCTGCAAAGCAATACGAATATAATTCCTTCTGACGGCGTTGCGAAGCATAGAAACATGGGAAGAAAAAACATTTAGCTCGTTGAAAATTTTTACTAATATAATTGTTTGCGATATAGCATAATTATTTGAAATCTCGTAATATAAAACTTACACGAATGTAATGCATATAATTATACCGTCTGTACGATGTACAGACAATTTTTATGGACTTTTTAATCTCGCGCGAGAGCATATTATTTATTTATCGCTTTTGATTCAAAGGTTACCTCTACGAAAGTATCTTTAGCACTGAGGTCTTCGTTAGATCCGGGGAGCTTTCATCGAGAGAGAACTCGATGAAAGAAACATTGACCGGTAAAATATTAAACAGAGTTGAATCCAGAGTAACGTTTTCATAATTCATGAGTGCTCACCCTAGACCGGTGACGCTCGTACGCCCTTCGTTGCCAGGAAGACTCGTCTCGTATCCTTCCTCGCCTCGTATCCTTCCTCGGTTCGACATCCTGCATACTTGATAGCTCGGGTGTTTGCAGTATATAGTATATAGTAGCGAGTATCCATGTTTCTCTGGCAACGGAAACGTTCGCGATATTGATCTTCTTTCAACGCGTACGGACTTTATCGCATGCGACTTTTGTGCATCGTAACTTTAATTAATAATATTTACAATTTCGATCTTTAGATTAATATAATTATAAAATTTTTATTTCAAAGTGACATTTTCATATAGATAGAAATTTAAATAGAGTTAATAATATTTAAATAACTCACGTATGCGAAAAGCGGCGGAAATAGCAAAATTTCCATATTACGATTTCCATAGCTACGATTGTAAAATTTAAACATGTGCTTAATTAAAATTTCCCAATGGAGACTGTTAATACAAGATGCGACAGACCACAAATTTAATTATAGATCCTCAAAATTTACATAAGTTTCTCAAGAAAATGAATAAATCTACATTTATTTTAGACTTCCTAGAGTCTGCGAGTGAGATTATAAATTTCCGAGTTAAGGTTTTCGAGTAAGATTTGTGCGTAGTTATATGCACGTGCAAATATTTAGGTCTGCAAAGTTGACATTCCGAAATGCGAATTTTTTACAATATTGATATAGCATTTGATTCCATAATTTGTCCACATTTATCTGTAAATAATAATTTTCTGTCCACTTTGCAAAAATATTAAAATAAAATTTTGTTTAATTTTGTTTAATTTTTTGCAAAGTGAATAAAAAATTATTATTTATTTTGTAAAAATTTCTATTTTGGGATACCAACTTTACATATTTCCGTATAGAAAATGGATGAGGAGCTAATCTGTCGAGACGTAGGAAATAGACATAGGAAAACGAGGAAGCCGTGTCGAGCCATGTCTCTTCGCCCCTCTTGCTCGAGCAAGTATAATATATACGCAACTAACAATATGTCATACGCACGTGTGTATCGTGCGTGCACTTCCTCCCTTCGCAGACGCAGGATTCTTGCGATTGGCGGAAGCTGCTGGACCAATAGTGCGCGGCAAGGGGCGGAGATTCGCTCATCTCGATCCGGAGACACGCGTGAAATTTCTCTTTCAACACGCTTAGATATTCATGCGATGTGCAAAAGAAAGCAATGCGTAACAATTGCGAACGCAACGTTAATCTTATAATTTATTTGATATAATTTTCCAACAATTTATAACTTTTCCTTTTGTATACATATAAACAATTATATATTTAAATATTATTAATTCTTTTTAAATATCCACGGAAATATCCAAGAAGATAAAAATTTCAGAGAAACTTTTAGTGAAAGAACAACTTTAAAGAGCAATATTTTAATATGTAATATGTAAAAGGAAAAAGAAAGGGACAAAATAATCTTTTCCATGAACATACTGTTTTAAATTTGTATTATTTGTGATATGACGACATTATGTGCTTCCCATTTCCAATAACACTAAATCGACGACACAAATGTCGTCCTTGCTCCTTGAGACTGCCGAGATAGAATACGCGCTTCAACTTGTATTACAGACGCAAAGCACCTGCTGTGAAAAGAGAAAGTATAGTTTGTTCCTAGACATAAAAGAGTATTACAACAAAACAGTAAAATAAAATAAAAAAGCACTCTTGAGGAGGAGGGGGAATTGCATAGAAACCTACATGTTGAAAAAAAATGATGTCATAAAATACTTAAAGAAAAAAAATTGGAACTGTGAAAAGATGAATTACAAAATGAATTACAAAAGAAACTTTCTCATTCTATTTGAAGTTAACAATACTCGCAGCCTTGTGACTTTGTTTTTTATTTTCTTATTTTACATATAAGTAAACGAAATATTTATGAAGCTGTAAAATTGCAATTTATTGCCAAATTGAAAATGTCTGTAAACTAGAAAAGATAAGTTTCCGAGAAACTAATATAACAAAAAAAAAGTCAGTACTAAATTTTTTGCGGTTTTTAGTTTTGCGGTCCAGTCGATATTACCTTCCTTTATTGCTTTTTTCTTAAAACGGGAAAAACCATTGTAGAATGCACTCTGCTATACAGTAAAAGAACAGTAATAAAATTTATCGTGGTCGATAAATTAATTCTGTGTTTTTATCTTACCAAGTTTTACAATATAAAAATATTTTACTGAAACATACTTACTTCATTAAAACTGTGAATAAAATATTCAAACGTTCATTCGTATGAACGTACCAAACGTACGGTACACTCTAAAAAATAAGTGTTTGATTATAAGTTGTTTTTCCTTGTAGACTACTTTTCATCATTTATAAATAACTGATTATCAAATATCTGTTTTGATATATCAAACACTTATGATTTCCAAAGATGACTGATGTCTGAAAATCAGTCACTTTCTGTAGAAAAATGTTTGAAAATCAAATCAAACATGTCTTACTTTGGATTTTTTAGAGTGTACGTATGAATGGAACAGCGGGATTAACCGGAGAATCGAAGCTGTAATATCGTCAGTGTTCGAGTGTGAAGGAGAGGGGCACAAAAAGGGAGGAAAAAAGGATAAATGGGTATCCATGGCCGGTAACGCCATGGATCGCGCGCCCGCCCGGAGGGTCGTTGATCTTAATCGCGCGCGGATCCTCGACAATGATCCTCTCAAATGGATGAGAGCCCCGCCACTCGAGATAGAGACGACGAAGATCTCTTCCCTCGAGGGGATACGCGCGGTGTTATACTATCTAAGCGGGCATCCGGCGGCCGAAATGGGGTATCTGCCCCTGCCCCTCCGTCCGACACGTACTTCCCGTATCCCTGTGAAGAAATAAGCCAGCCAATCCGGATACTATCGCCAATCCCGCTGCTGTAACATATCGCTCTGTAAACTGGCGATCCACGGGAAAAACATTAAAAATGTAAAAAAAAGCGTCAAGTATGATACGTGAAAAGGAAATGAAATCGAAATGTT
>VBVQ01001005.1:0-18851 GCA_011636635.1 Tetramorium simillimum
TTTATATATAGTTCTGTCGAAATAAAAATATTTTTTCTGTAAAATCATTATTAAATCTTCAGAAGGATAAAGATAGAAAAAAGATAGATAAAAAGAATGTTTTCTAAAGAAAATATAATCGAATTGGGAAATAACTGTTGGTATTCATTTAATTTCACTTGTTTGCACAAATAAACATAGATACTTTATTATCTCGTAATTAATTTTATTAAGAATTGATTTAAAATTAGCAATTTTGAAATACATCTTGTTACGGTAATACTCGAAATACTTTTTAATCAACTTTAAACTCTCTTATTTTTTCGCAACACTATTGCTGTTTTGAAAGATGGATTAACTTTGCACTTGCTCAAAAAAAAAAAAACTCGAGTATTATCGTTGCGCTTTTGTTAGTACGCCTAAAGTTTTGCCGATCGTATGAGGAAACGGATCATGTACCGTGTGCTACGAATGACTCTCTGGACGCTCGCACCTATTTGATAAATATGAAAAGATGATGTTAGCGCAGGTGGCACTAATTTAAAAAAGAGAAACTAAAAGACACTTGAGTCGGTATCCGGTTTTTCGTACTGGAGATGAAAAGAATACCTTTAATTGCGAGGTAGCTACGCTTAGGCACGAAGAAAGCAAAACTGCAGAAACGGCATGAAGCGGGAGTAGGGAGAGTGTAGAGGCCAACGGTGCTTCCCTAATTAAAATTGTTACAATTTAATAAGCCTCGGAACTCACCATTGGCGCGTCGTAATGGGAAGTCGTGAGAAGAATAAGTGAGATAGAACAAAACGAGGGAGAGACTTCTAGAAGGGGAATGAGGGGAAATCGGACGTTTAAACGAGCGTCTTTGAGGGTTGCGGACAAAGAGGCTGCGCAAGGGTGAGAAAAGGAGAGGAAAGAGACAAAGGGGAAGAGGCGTAAGGGCGCAGAGGAGAAATCGTCTTGGCGATCTCTTAACTTTTCCACTCAATATGGAGCGTGAACTATACTTTCGCTCTTGCGATATAGCTTTTGCAAAAGGTTTTAAATGCGATTTTATGATTTTGTTTCCTTTTTTTTCAACGTTTGGGTGTAATTACTAGTAGAAGAAAAATTATATAAAATGTTTTAATCGAATAATTTACAAAGATATTACATTAATTTTTTCATTTTTGCACTGTTCAAAAATTTTTAAGCCGGAAATGTGTAAATTTCTATAACTATTCTATTAATTTTAAAGGATTAAAAATATACAATAAAATTTAAAATTTGTACGGATATAATATAATTATATAATATAATTGCTTATGCACTGTAAAAACATCTGTTAAATAATTTTAATTTGTTTTAAGAAGAAAGAGACATTTTGGAGTCATCTGTATCGCAATACTATGTTTAATTGGCAATAGCGGTAACATCGGTTTCATAATTGTACTTTGGAGGATCTCCGTTTCCTTCCAAGTTCCACCTGCACAACGGCGAGTCATATCAAATTATTTTCTCCTGCTGGCCAGAAAACTTTTGCCCGATATTATGGCGGCATGTGGCGGTAACAGCCTGCCGTGCCGGTTCTATCGTTACGGACGTAACGGCCTCGAGGATTTTCACAGTAAAACAAGAAGAACCAACTAAGAAAATGTGTTCGGAATTGCATTAAGGCGGCTTTTGCCGCTGGGCTGAATCCCGCGAGTAATCCGGTGCTCCGATCATAGCTTTACCGGTACGCAATAACGGATGCGAAACGCGTATATAAAGAATGCATTTTGGAATCTTGACAGAATTGCAAGATACTACAAAAAACGGTAATACATTAATAATTTATAATATCGTCAATTTATGAACATTCACAAAATATCTCTAATATTTGTAATGTAAACAATCTTAAAAAGCTTCACATATTACGTATTAATTTTTTTAATCAATAATTAACTCAATAAATCAATAATTTATTTAAGAAACTTTGCTTTATATGTGATATATACAGACTTGTCTAACTATTTTGGAACTGTTTTCTTGATGAAGACTTTTAATTTTTCTAAGCGTTCACGAATTTTTAATAGTCGGTATTATAATTTTGCTGCATCGGAAATAATTATTTATTGTGCGCATAAGCAATATAATTTCCTGTCATAATTGAAACGTAATGAAAATTTATTTATCACTTGCGATAAAAATGATTATTTTCGAGGCACATTTAAATCGGTTGTGACACGTGCAATATCATACTTTTGAGCATAAAAGTTGATATGACAGCAGATAATACATATTTCGATTGCTGATATTTAAAGGACGATAAATATTATATATTATTTTATTTTTATCATTGATTGTGAGCTCCATCAAAGTTATATGTATACATATATATTTATAAGTATATTACGAAACACACGAAATCACACATTTATTTACTTAATTCTAGAACATAGAAAATAATTTTAAAATCAAAATTTATCTTTAAGTTATAATGCTAATAAGTATTATAAAGTTATAATAGTTAATATATAAAAAATTCAGACTTTTAAATCTTAAATTTGAACGGATGCTTTCATTACTCTCTGTATTTATCATTCTTATTTCTATTATATTAATGCATATTTCGTTTATTTAAAGCTATATGTGTTTTAACATTCAATAATTATACTTTTATCATGTAAATAAAGCTAATAGAATTAGTAACTAATTATCTAAAAGCTAAAATTCAAAGAAAAAAAATTCATTAACTATATTTATCAATAACTTCGCAGGTGTTACCTGAGATTTATGTTATATCTCTGTGAATCATTAATTGACAGTTTAAATCTGCTTAAGAAAACAGGGGCAAATTTCAATATTAAGATATCATCGTTTTTTACCAGTATACGTCAATATGAAACCAGATAAAACAAATTTAGATTATTGCTCACTCAAGTATTGCTTATTATTAAATACATATTTTTCGGTTTTTGCGTCATAAAATACTTGTTTGATATTGAGGCACGCGCGATCGATTTCCAAAAGAACGAATGAGAACGAGGACCAATAAAGGCGTGGAACGAGGGTGCCAGGGCGGACGAAAAAAATTTGTGTTTTACGACACGTTATCCGATGACGACACCGGGAATTGGTGACCGACTAAACTCGGCCAATCGGAAGTCTCTCGTGTTTGATGGCGAAAAAAAGTCCGGCAACGGGGCGGGGAGCAAAGCGTTCTTTTACTCCCTTTAGTGTTACGTTCGTGTTACGTTGCTTGCCTTTCAGGGAGGCTCGCGGACAAAGAAAGACTCCGGGACGATTCTATGGTGCCGGGGAAGCAAAGAGGTTGCCCGCTAGAAAGTGGCAGAAAAGGTGGCCGTAACAAATCCTCCGCAAGTAATCGAGGTCGTGCCTCGGCAAGGTTTTACTCTCGAACACTTAACTCTATTGCGATTGGATTCTCTGGCTGCCTGGTGGAGCGCACACTCCACCGCGTCCTGTTTCGTTTTCTCGCTACCTCGCCGCTTTCGCCCCATCGCCGCGCTCGCCGCCCCCTTTGTCTCTTTCTGTACCGCTCCTCGACCACCTATATCGCGGAACACCTCGGTGGTTTCTTACACGTGGAAACCTTATTACAGACGACACGATAAAATACCCCCGAGACGAAGGAAACCGTTGCTCGAGTGCCGGCACCACTATGAACTCTGACAGGGCGCAATGGGTAGGGACGATACAACTAGGATTGTACCCCGAGCAGTAATGGGAACTTTTAAAGATTGCACGTGAGGAAGATATATTCGGGAATGCGGGAGGGAAAAGGAGTTCGTGAGAGTAGTATTGTATAGGACAGTGAGGCATTGCCGCCAGCCATCAGCGCAGGACACTTCCCAAACACATGACAATTTTACTTTTAAAATGCTTGTAAGTTAAGGGAATGATACTCTACCACATAACGTAAGAAACATTAATAATTTTATCTATGACTTTCTAATCTACTTTAAATTTATTTTAACGTTTGCATCAAAATTGATAAGTATTTTTATGAAAGATTACATTCTTTTTTAAACTTACTTCTCTCTCTTCTAGCCTTGAATATTTAATGAAATTACATATCTGATTTCTCTTTACAACATTTAATTCAGAAATTAAAACTGATTGTAAGATTATTGTGAAAGTCTGCGAATTATATAATAATATAAACGAGTAAAGTAAAACAATTAAAACTCTTGATTAAATAATATACACAATATCGCAATCATAAAATAGATATCTCAAAATGAATATATTTATAAATATTTATTTAAAATTTGTCAGAATATCTTTAAAAAAGTGACAGTTATATTGATTTTATTATGGAAAAATCAATAATAATGCGACTTATTCCATTTGCAAAATGATAAGTGGAATTAGTGACGTAAGATATTTAAAAGAAATTATTGTAATTTTGAAAACTTTGTCATTTCGGAGTAACCAAATGGGAATGACTGAATTCTTAGCGGTTAATAGCGGGTGACTTCCGCACCGCAGAGACGCGGGCTCGAGGACGCGAGGAGAGGAAAGGAGAGGAAAGGAGAGGAACGATAAAGAACTGTAGGGGTTAGCAACCCTGGTGGACGCGCACGAGTTCGCTTGTATTTCAATGTCGGGACATCCGGCCGGGACGACGAGTGATGTGGTCTGCTACCCTCGTACATCCGGCCGTCGCCAAACATTGCCGTATGCGTTCGCCCTACCGTATGTTTGCGCGGGTTCAACTTTCCTCAGCGCCACGGGCCTGACTGTCACGAGGTGACCGTCTAACGCACGACCCTTCAACCCCGTGACGCGCAAACCGCGTCATTGTGGGTTACATAGTAATACACCTGCATGTGCACCACGAAAAATGCTGTGCGAGCGAGGAGAAAGCTCGGGAACGCAAAGCCGCTAGGTAAAGTTTGTTGACGACGTCTTTGCCGTGTGGCTTTATGATCTAGCCCTTTCACAAATAGATTTAAAACTTCAAAATAAGATACAAACAACGGAAATAATTTACCGGAAAAATTATGTTCGTGCATATTTGTCGTAAACACAAATTGAACAGTTTTTTTACAAGATCTTTGGAATATAAATATATTTTATATTATAAATTGTCTCCTATAAAAGAAATAATAATGTAATTTAAACTTTATAAGTTAAAGATAAATTTAAACTTTTTAAATTTATAATAATTTAAAATTCTTTATTTATAATTCAATAAAGAAGGATCGAAGTGTAAATAAATCAGAATGTATCAATTTTAGTATTATTAATTAGAAAGGAATTAGAAAGGAATACTTAATTATAGAAAGGAAACCATATATGGATAAATCTAATCATGACACTTTTTTATAACTTTTAAATTACCGATTCAACAATTATAATTATCAATTTCTTCCCCTTCATCATTATGAAGTTCTATATGGTACGTTAAGGATAAAGTATGTATGTACATGTAACTATGACATATATGTACATATATAAGTTACATATACAATTCAATTCTTGCACTAATACAAAGTAGGTGAAGGTGCCAAATCTCACCAAACATTATTTCATGAATTCAATTTAATAATAATTTTGAGTGACAATTAATATTACGCATTATTATTGAAAATTGCAATAGTATATACGATTATGCAGGTAAATTGTTCAATCACACTTGTTCGCATTAATTGGATAGTCGGCACATTGAGATAATATGAATTATATAATGTAAAAGTTTGAAATATATAGTTCGCGCATAAATAGAATTTTAGACCATTTTATACAGCTCTTGTATTATAAAATGACTGCTATATTAAAATCATTTATATTGAAGAAATTTCTATTAAAGAGATGTATCTATAATATAAATGAAAATTATTTTTTTCTTCCTGTTTCTCGTAATAAGGAAAATGAGTGTTTCATACATGTATCCATGATAATATTGGAAAAAGAGAATTGCATTCAGCAAACGAAGATTAATTCTTAATACAGTGCTGTTAATCCGTTTACGCCTGACCACTGTCCACAAGATGCAAATAGAACGCTGCGAAAGGTGATAATATCACAATATCCGGTGTTAAGGCTAGATTATCGATGTGCCTTGCGTCATCTATGTGTAACTACGTGGAGTCCCGATAACGAGCAAACTTTTGGCTCCGGCTACTCGAGCAAAGTAATTATACTCGTATTCCTCGTCGAGTTACATTAATTAACGTCGGCTGCAGGCTGAGACTGTGAGTCGCAAAGTAGAAGCATCCTCGAGAAGAACTTTATAAAGTAAACGTGTAACATGTATATTTATACTTGCTATCAATGAGATAGAACACACGTGTTCGAGATTACGCCGATAGCAAATCTTTTGCAATAACCTTTGCTTTATGATTATTGTTGGCAATATAGAAAAACAAGACGTGAAATAGATTTTATTTCCTATTAAATTAATTTTATCATTATATATATATATTCGACATTTAGGATATCAAAATCTAAGATATAATATCAAGGATAATTTGTTTCTTGTTGTTATATAATAGATTTTGAATCATGATAATAAATATATACATCGTCTTTCGTAAATTTTGAATATGTACAAGTAAATAAGTGCAAGTAATATTTCTTAAAATAAAAGTTGATATTGCAAATGCTACGAGCGTCTTTGCAGTTTAATGCGTTCCAATTTGTTGTATACTAATCTAGATGCCACTTCCTCTCCGCAAGACGATCAATGTCGCAACATCCCTTAGGTCATTTATGAAATCACATTTCACCTGGATACACCCTCTACGGGAGCAATTTTCTCAAGAGCAAACAAGCCGGCCTTCTCGCATGCATTAAATTTTGAAGTCGCGCAAGAAGCCAACACAGTTACAGGTACTCTTTGCGTATGAGTCTCCTCCGACAACTTCCGCAACGAAATAAAATTTCAGTCAATTCGCAACTGCCGAATGTTGCATGATTTTTCCAAGTCCGTTCTCTTTTCATATCTATATATTTACTTCAATTTTTTTTACTAAAGAAAATTATTTTTTATTACTATTTTTCCTAAGATAAATAAAAGATAAAAATTTTACATATTTTAGCTTAATTTAAAATAAAACTCTACTAAAGTAAAGTTTATTAAAAAAAATAGTAATAAGATCAAATAGGATTCAATTATTTGCGCTTTTAAAGCTTAAATCACAAAAAATTCGTCATTTTTAACAATGTTTTTATATCTTAAAATGAATACCTTATTAACGTAAGTTATATCTTTAATGTTAGATGGTAAAAAATTTCTCAAATACGTTATGATTCTCATTACTGTTCACGTATTCGGGAACTTCTAGGCAGCTTAATCCCGTTAGCTCTGGTTCTGAAATTACCGGGGCGAGACCGTAATTCTTGTTCGGTCCAGTGGCGTATACCTTTAACGCCGACCCCACGAGGGTCAGACCGGCATTGTTTCCGCTGGCGCAGTTTATCTGCATGGAACCACATGTTATTGTTGTGTACTTTGCCCCACGGGCGCGCACCGCTCGCCCGTATCTCGTGATATAATAACCGGCAACAGCAATGCTTTAATCCGGGAGCTGGCGTGGGGTACAAAAGGTGTGAGCTACGGAAGTAAGCTGATTAGGAAGCCGCCCTCGTCTTCTCGCCTCTTGAACCAACCCTTCCTCTCTTTCTTCATTCTTGTCTCGATTCTATCCTTCTCTCCTTCTCCCTCTCTCACTCGCTCACTGGCTCGTTCTCTCCCTTTCCTCTCCTCCTCCTCTCTGTCTTCACTGTTTCTCTCTTTGTCTCCGTTCTTGCTCCTTCGCTTCTTCCCTCTTCCTGCAACAACTGAACCACGCATACAAACAGACACCAGCCCTGTCTCATCCCAGTTCTCTATCTTGCAGTTTCCCAGCGTTCGCGCGAGAAGCTAGGGTGGTTGGCGACAACGATATATCATAGTATTATACCTGTCGGTTACGCCCGGGGGGGTAGGGGTGAGAATAAAGTAATTTATAAAGACGGACGGAACCACTTTCATGCCATCCAGTGTCGTCGTCGACGCCCGATGCTTTTCTGCGGATTCATCGCCAGGTGCTGAGCACGCTGCCTGCATCTCTAACGAGGTACACGCGACGTGGAAAGATTACGTTAGTCTTTCAATGGAGTCGCCGCGAGATCCTTCTAATACGCATCAATTAAGCGCGAGTAATAGAACCTTCGGTATTGTGACAGTTGTGATATGGGATGTAGTATAAGATATTTCTTCCACGCTTTGAAAGGTAAAATTTCATCAAACTATAGAATGATCCCACTTTACTTGCTGCAGTTTTTTATCTGTTTGGTAATCAATATTTTTTTTTTGTTTGTAAAAATTGCATTTAATGTTGTTCTTTTGGAATGTTTTAATAATTATCACTAAATAATATACCAAAGCACTCTAAAATTCTAAAAATATTTTAATTAGAAAGTATAATAAGAAATAAATAGTCTTATTTATTGACAAAATATATTGATTCGCTCTGTTGTCACAAAATTGTATACGATACACATGGTTCCGTTTGCGAATTTTTTTTTGTAATAATAAATATGTAGAAGTATATTATTAACGTTCTTACTTTTTGTAAAAAGCATAATTTTTAAAATCCAACGCAGCGAAGAAGTATATAACGAGTAGTGGCGAATATTCTACTGTTTTACACGTATAAAGAAAAAAATGTCATTTCTCGTAAATAAACTATGCGGAGGCAAATGTACACGCATTTTAAAATCCTACATACTGGCTGGACGTACAACACCGGCTTGAAACAATATACGACGTGGAAACATGCACGAACGCAAATATTTGCTTTCCATTTCATACGTTTTACCCCCCCCCCCTTTCCTCCCGAATATGCTGTTGTTATTTTAAATTCTTTAAAGACAAGTTCTTTTTACTCGTTACATATTGCGATAATCGAAGTTAAGTTCAGTTGACGATTATAAGATGTACTTTTAAGTGTCCCAATAGGAAATACGAGTCGCTTGTGTGTGCGGGTGCAGCATTATTTAAATATTAAATCACACTTTCTCGTTCGTTTCATGCTTGTAATCGCTTCGATAAAAGAGAAACGGTAAGATGTCGAAAAGTGTTTTCAAGATTAATTAAAGTTAACAAGCCTTCTGTTTCGCTAATCAAAGGCAGAGTTTCGCCGAGGAGTGATGGTGGCCTTTACGAGCTCTTTTAGAACTTAATACTTGAATACGAAATTTATCAAACTCGAAACTTCGAAGTCTGAATTCGCATGCAAACGCGCCGCGAATGCATCCGACGCTTCTTATTACAGCGACTAGGAAGACAATCCACTTAATCGCTGTATACAAACTGAATAATCCACTTGATCTACTGAATGCAAACTGCAAATGCTTGCCGAAATAAACTTATGTCGCGAGCACGAAAGGAAACTAGTACGTGCCTTCCCGCCATAATGTGACAAATCTCCTTACTTCCTTCCCTTCCAATTTAATTTTATTTATTCCTACCTTGTGCATGACTTTTGACTGGTCACATATTTACGATTCCCGATGGAGGACAACTGCGGCTTCATATTTTTCACTTCCCACGAAAATCAAGTCTTCGACGGAGGAAACCTTCGAACAATGACGACTGTATGTGCAGTGTAGAGAAAGAGTTCGTTGTTTCAGTTTAGTTTTCAGCGTTGTTTCTGCATTTTTTATATGGAAAAATATAAGCGTTAAAAAGAGTGATGCGTTAGAATCAGTTCATAAATTTATAAATTAAAATTTTATATGCATATATACATATATTAATTATTATATATTTATAAATGTTGTATAAGTAATGACAAGAAAGAATGAGAGCTAAAGAAAGAGAAAAGAAAAAATGATTCTATGAAACCATACACACACAACAATTTTTATTTATATATGGTTGCCGAATCGTTGTTTAATTTATCGCATTATATTGAATTTGTAGAAAGATAGAAAAATATCCAAAATCACATTTGAATCTATTAACAAAATTATGAAGTTTTTTTTACCAATTATGAAGTTTGAACATGCCTTATGCATTAATAAGAATAGCTCTACTGACTACCATTTTACACGTAGGAGAGTATATATACGTCTAGGAAGACAATAAGATTTTAATCTCTCGTTTTACGTGCGAAGATCACGGGAGAGGAGTGATGGGAGAAGGATTAATCTCAGAAAAGAAATTTACGCGATGTGCGCGAGTTGCTTTTTAAATTCGCCACGACGGCAGTCACGGCAACTCCGCGCTAGCACGTGATAAGGATAACGACGATGATAATCTCATCGGCATCTCTGAATATAAATACGTGTGTATGTCTCACGCGGATGAATCTGTCGAGCCGCCGTTTCGCGTCGGTTTCTGAATATCCTTGATATCAATTCCTCCCTTCGAAATTCGAAATCAACGCGAAATGCAATTTCAATGTGCAAATATGAGTGACATAATGATGGCATGCCAAATAAGTATGATAATGTCGCGACAAACAAGTTTGCGTGAGTGCGTCGCGTTGCCGCTGCTCCGGCTCGTTTAGAGGAACTTAACGAAATAATTATGTCGTTTCGTGTGCGTTAGCTTCACGCCGTCGCGCGTGGCTGCTTCGCGAATTTGCCGCCGCGTACAATATGATAATTCTGCGAAATGCAGTTGGAAGTTGTTGAGAATTGGCGGTAGCACGCTCCGCCAAATTAAAATCATCGAGGTTGACAATCACGCGGAATCCATTTCGCGCGTTGTAAATTGTAATGGATTTACGACGGTAAATCCTATGTCTCATTCAATAATGGCGAATTATCGGTTTCAGTCGCGAACCTGTTCACGTACACGCATTAGCTTCTTCGTCTATTTTGAATTTAGACGTCTGCATGCTGTAGACACTTGAGTACGTACTGTAGTACGCTGACGCAGCCATTAAAATTGTTTGTGTGTGGAAAATTGAATAATTATCTCAAAATAATCCATATCAAGGATAAAACATCAATAAAACATGTTAATACAATGTTCAAATTTTGAAGATAAGCAGAATAATAAAATAAGGGAAGTAAACTAGATAACTAATAAAAATAGAATAAAGAAACTAAAGAAAATTTTATTGATATTGATAAACAAATATATAACAAGTGTAATAAAATTGCTCTTCTAAATATTCTTACATAAGAATTAGGTGGAACATCGATAAAAATATATTGCTAGTAATACTAACGGTTTTTATTTCTCATAAACAGATCATTTTGAAATATGCACCGCAATGAAAATTCGATAAGACGATTCTACGAAGCGAGAGAAAAGACATTAGATTGAAGAAAAAAGTGTAATAAAATTTTTATTAGAGCGTGTAATAAAAATATCCAGATGTATAGATAGCGCGTTAAATTAGCAATATCGTTGACATATTATTATCAAATGTCCAATAAGATTCTATAAAAGCACTTCTCCTTGCGAATAAAGTGTCGCTTCTTCGAACTATTATTAAAATGAAGCAAATAACATCCTGCCACGAAAGCCTCTTGCTTTTAATACGTATTTCTCTTTGCGAAACTTGGATTCCTGTTTTCTAAAGCGTCGGCGTATCAATTTTCCCCTTTCTCCTCTCACTCTTTTACGGTATTTTCCATCCGATTTCGTTTCACGGAAATACAATAACAGCGGGGATGGCGATAAATCTGTAAATAGTTCGGCGTAGTTTACCGGGCGCGGGACTCTCGTGGTGAATCCCGGTCCTCTTCCTGGATCCACTCCGCGCTGCCTCATCGATCCGGTGACTACGGAGAAATTTATCGTCTCGCTCATTTTCTCTATTCTCCGCGTTTCTCATTCCCTTTCGGATCGTCCTCTTCCACCATTCGTACGGAAATATAATAACGCTTGGTACCTTACAACGGAGTTTTATCGTCGGTAAAGCCGGTTGTAAACGGACATATTAACCGTTTATACCGGCAACATCGAGTGTCGGAAAGAAATGTCGTGCCATAAATGTCAGATCTAAACGCACTTTCAGTTTAGAGTAGCGACATCGCTACTTATTTCCCGCGGGCGAAACTTTTACGGTATCGATGGCCTCTGAAGATACCTCGACGTTGGACTTTCGCGAACGTAATTCAACCAAACTGTGCGTCGGCCACATTGCTTTATCATACGATCATCCTCGACATCTGCGACATTTGGTCGCGTGTACTGAAGACTGACAGAATTATACATCATATTATCTAGTTGCTGTTGTCACAGTAGAAACGTCTGTCTCTGACATATCGCAAGATTTAGATAGCTAATGTCCCCGCTGCAATTGTTTTGATTGTTACTTTATAATTACGTTTTGATTGTCACGTCACGATTGTCATCTAGCAGTATATTTAAAAGTATATAGGTTTTATAATTTCCATTCTCGTAAAGAGAGTAATGATTTTTTTCTTAGGCTTTCTTAAGCTTGCAAATAATAAACATCACCAAGAAAGTGTTATTACAAATGAAGTAATTTTTCTACTGTTCAAAAATTACTTTAAATAATCTGTTTAGAAGATAAAAAAATATAAAATACGCGTATATTTCAAGAGAGAAGGATTGAAGGATGGGGTATCTACCATCCTTCAGGGATTGAAAATCGCGTACGCGCGTAATACGTGAAATATGCGAATGGGTTTTGACATTCAATGTTAATATTAGTCAGAGCGTGACACTGGGACGATATAACATGACTAACAAATCGTGAACTAGTTAATCGGTTTAGTTGGCAACGTTTTCATTGCGCGGGATTTGCATCGAGTCAGACTCGATAACGGAGACGGACTCGTATACGTAGACGAATCTGTAAATACCGGCGTGTTATGCAAATTGAGGCAGCTGCACGTGCACCGGATCTCTACGTACACGCGAAACACACACATATGCATACATTTATACGTCCACACGCCGCCGCATGATGTAGCGGCAAACGTTATAAGCCGAGACTGGAATAAGCATGTAAAGTAGATGCTGTGAACAAGTGACACGTTCGCTTCGTCCCGGTGACATGCTCGAATGTTCCGAGTGGATGGTGGAACACGCGATACGCGGAAACGTGATGTGCTCGTTGATGGACTAAAATATGATCTATGCTCTACCACATCGTTCTTTTTTTCTCCTCTTCTATGCCTTTGCCCTCTTTTCATCATTCATTCGCGGTCGGTCGAAGCGCCGAACGAAATTAAGGGCGTTAGCAAGTGGATTACGTGGCACGTCGCTACGAAAGATTCGAAACGACAACACATTTCTTGATACTGGATAAATGCATTAAAGGCAAAATGGTGTAAAAAGTTTTTATTTTACTTTTAGTTTAGAGTAGGAAGGGATGTTACGTGTTTAAAAACAACCATATAAAGGAGTATGTGAAAAAATGCTTTCAAGATTTTTAGTTGTCATAAAAATTTTGTATCTGTTTTTTATCGAAAATTAACTCAAATTGTCCCTCCCTTTATCTTGTCCCCTATATTTTTCATTACCTTAATATAATTTTATTAAAAATGGAATAATATATAAACTGTGACAAATTAAGTAATTTTAAGATATATGTGTTGGAGAATTATTCAACAACTAATATTTCTTTATTTTTCTGGAGCATCACGACAGGAGAAAGTAAACGGAACATGACCAGGGTCTTTTCAAATAATTGGCTTCCGGAACTATTCGCGAGACACGTAATTTGAAAGAAATATTCCTTCGGCGATCTCAAGTTTCCTCTCGTTTCTTAAAGAGGCTTATTTTCCTTCTTCTTTCCATTCTCCCTCTCTCTCCCTCTCTCCCTCTCTTAGCTTTGAGTTGTTGTAGCTGAGCAGAGATTATCTTTTCCTTGATTATCATTTCCCTGTGTTTTTCCGCTGCACTGCCGAGCGCGAGTATTTAAAGCAAATGGTCAAAGGGAATAATATTAATATTAAATGTTGATTAATCGTTTCGTGATTTGCGCAAGAAATTATTTAAAGGATCTGTTTTACCTCATTAAAGTGATTTAAGACGTTTGTACCGAATGTTGAATGCCAAGGATTACAGAGAGATACGGAAGCTAGAATTTTCTGTATCTCAGTTTTGCACAAGTAAACTTGTGAACTTTTGGGATTATTCAATTAGAATGCAAAAGTCTTGAGTTAGATGTCTTTTAGCTCAAGTCAACCTTTCTCGTTTCTCGAAATAACCAATGCGGAAAGAAGTAAGCCGTCTCAGACAATTCTCTCTGCGAATTATAAATAAGATTTCTCTTGCAACAATCTGAAACGTTGTCGTCTCATTTATTTGAAAAACAATTCGTACATTCATATCGTAATTTTATAAAGTTCTTTTATATTTAACGTACATTTATTTAAATACATAAAATCAAATAAATAAATATACTTTATTTTTTCTCTTTATTTTACACATTCTGCAAAGATAATAAATAACTATTTGTGCTCTTTGTAATAATGAAATGTGTAGTTCCATGTTCCAATATTTTGATATCTTTTAGATAAAAATTCCTTTATAAATGTTACAAAATATAATGTACAACAACACTGAAATAATTTGTTACTTCACGTAAGATACATGATTTGAAATATGTGAACATTTGCTGGTATGGAATACTTTTGATGGAAACGAATTGCAAACGGGCCGCATCTAAACCCTGTTGCTGGGATTTGCAATTTTGTGTTGTGTTCCTTCACGCGGAAATGCGCCGTAATGAGACGCTGAAGAATTTATCACGAGAAACCGTGAAAAGAGCGTTGGTGCATGAAATGCTCTTTTCATTTTGCGCCACGTACTCACCGGAATTGCCACTCTCTTTTTCAATGAAACCTGTCCCGCGCGCGCCGTGTTTGCCCCTGCCGACACGTATACACTCACAGCGCTTCCTTACAACTCGCGGTGTGTAATGGACTAAGTAACCCCCGTGAAGAAAGCAAGTCGGAAGAAATCTAGTCTGTTTGCACGCATTATTGTTACTTTTCGACGGTTGTCTCTAACATTATTCGTTTATTTCTTGAGACGGTAGCAAAGGGCACAACAGAAATTTCACCTCGTCTGCCATTTGTTTAATTACAGTATCACAAAATCGCAGCGTTCGCTAGATAATGTGATTCTTTCCTGAAGGAATATTGCGCGCGCGCGCGTTGTGCAGCCGAAGTGAAGAAAGTAATTCTATCGCGAGGCTTCACCGGGAATATTGCGAGTTCCGACGCTCGTTACGTATTAACCTTTTTGCGATGCGATTTCCCGTTTTTCAAGGCAGCGAAGCAATAAACGGGACTCGACTGAGCATAATTAATATACCGCTCGTCGGCCAAGAATCAGGAAGCGAACTTTTGAAAGCAATGAGGGTAACTGGAAAGGGCGACTCTCTCGGTTGCATTATTAATCGGCGTGTCTCAACGCGAACGAGGCACCGGGAAACGAGTCGTGAGATGCGCCTGGGATTAAAGAGTTGCTAATATCGCGCTAATTGCTCGCTGAACAAGCAGCAAGCGCGAGTACTGTCGGCAAAGAAGCCTGTCGGCGTAGTAGTAGTGAGAGATAAGAAATTCATAGAGCTCGTATCAAAGGCTCTACAAGACTTTACGCTCGGAGTCGAATGCGTCGTATCCCGTAGTCCACCGTGAAATATTCGATCGTCGAATAAAGTTGACGATTAGAAATGCAATCAAAAGAAATTAAACGAAAAGTGTCCCAAAAGTTAAGTTACATATAGATGATTTTAAATATTAATATATTTTCCAGAAGGTACATTTTACAAATGAACGAATTGCATTCGATAGATGGATCAAGTATTACGTAAGAGATTTAGTGTATGTACATGTCTTCCCGAGAATTATTGCACAGGAAATCTCGTTCTATTCAATATCTGAATATTTTATTCATAATTAACTGATACATAATTATGTGAATTGCTCAATTGCTTAAGTTTAATAAAATCATCAAATGTTAGAAATATTATCGACTTTTGTTGTGATCTTTTTTATAGTTAAAATTATAGAAAATGATAGTCAAATCTTTTTGTACATAATTGTTTAAAAAAAAAGAATATTGAAGTTGGATCAATAACGTATGTTACATAAATAATATTAAAAAAAAATAAAATTATTTAGTTCTTGAATTTAATTTTAGTGTAATATTCCAAATTTTATATCTCATATTCCTTGAGAAGATCACGGCTATAGTATAAAAGACAGTATTCACTGACATATTTTCCTTTTATTCGCTCATCTTATGATTGGACGATAAACGTCGACAATTTGATGGCTTCTTGACAGTTAGATCAACGATCAAATATTACTGGGATATTCGCTGAAGAGACAGCGTGAACTCCGGTAAAGCCGGCTTACTAAAGTTTTTCACAACGGGAGGAAAATGTCGCCCGCCCGGCCATATCGATTTCCATTCGGCACTCGTTTTGGCAAAAAGCGAGAATCCGCTACGCCGTACTTTTATTTGTATGGTGCCGAGGCTCATAAACAGAGAACTATTATGCAACGAATTTTCCGCAAATGCGTTTTTATCACAAACGGAATTGAGAATTATGTAAAATGAATGAAACGAAATAGTCTAACGTTGATTTTGTAATTCGTTTCTGCGACTGATGATCCGCATTTGCAAATAACGGAATATATTTACTTGACTTATTGTTGAGAACGTTAAAACGCACATGCCATTTCGCTATTATTATTTAAAATTGTTCATTATTTTTATGTTATAATAGTTTTTTTTAGAAACTATATTTTATTTTATTAGTGACGTAATGAATCTGTATGAAATACACGTTTAGACTTTTTTTAAATATAATTTAGAAAAATTATTAATTATAACTCATTTTATTATACTTATATATTTCTAAAATAATAATAATAATAACAAGATAAATTATAATAAGAAAACAAAAAATCAATTAAATTGAAATTAAAATCAACGAATGAATGACTTTTCAAATGATAACTAATAATATAAAATCTATAATATTATCACATAATTACATTAAAATTTAGCCGTAATAGTATGTACATATCAATCTGGGTTCTGTAAATTTAATAGAAAATCGGCTATAAATTTAATTAGATAATTCGCTACTTGGAAAGCTACATTGTGATATCTCAGACAAACCTTCGGTGCCGCGTCTTCTATTTCAATAGAATTCCACGATAAACGATTAGGACGCAGTACTGTCGATCGTTGCATCGAGGACTTATCTCGCTTGTTAGAGGTAAATGGATATATCACGTCCTCCTGGAGGGGCGCAAGGAAAAATTCGATTGTATCCGGAGGCAAAATAAAAAGCGAGTCTTGTTTGGTCTTATCCTTCTTCCCCGGCGCGTCCCCAGTTTCTCTTTAACGAACTTTCTTACGTCCTCTCTGTTTGCGCGCTTTTATTTAATTTCTCAACGCTCGTCCAATCGCAGTGCTGCAGCCGCGTAGGAATTGAAACCAGGATGGCGGCGAGGAGAGGAAGTGCCCGGGCTCTCTCGATCTGACGGTAATTCAATTTCGTCGAACGTCGAGCAAAATACATTGTCTTCGGACGGTTACCTCGTCGACTATGGAAGTATTATATCTCGGGCCCGAGAGCTTACCTTGTTTCCGTATCTGTCTCTTCCCTCGCACTGTAATTCTCATCAACGGCTCCACGTATTTCTCCCTGCTAGGACACCGACTTCTGTAACAAGAGGAACCGCGATCCTTCCGAATTGCGTGTTGCACCGAATAGAAATTGCGTGTGGGAAATGCGATTTGTATAAGACGATCACAAGTAATTGTATTTATTATACCTCAAGAAATAATTTTATTTAAGGCTCTTTTAAAACATGATTTTGCTTAAAATCGAAGATTGAAAGAAAGGGAGAAATAATGTGACATGAATCATTATTATCAATAGTCAATAAAGTCTCGAAATAGATTACGTTTTGTATTTTGCGCTTGCAATTTCAATATTTTGCGATATTTCGAATATCCGGCACAAAGCTTGCTTACAGAAAGTAAGTTTTGGATCTTTGTATCGGCAATATGATTTATTCCGATTTGAGAACGATTCGGGATATACGACACACAAATATGAATAAATATAGGTAGTCTTGAGGATTTTCTCGATTCTTCTCCATTTTGGAGCAGATTACGCAAATATGTACGATTTCGTGTTGGGAACCGCAGGAAAAGGGAAGAAAGAAGTATCGTAAGATACCTTATTTTCCGCATTCGATGGAAGTAGAACCTACGAGAGCCGAGAATCACACAGAGGTTGCGTCAAATCGAATCTCTATCATCGCATGGGATTAATCAGATTGCAAAGCACATACGGAAATAGCTCTGAAGCGCGGTTTCGAAATTCGTATCAATACAAAACTGGAAATGCAATATTTTCCAAATCCCTCCATTATAACGACCAGAAATTATAAAACAATTTTTATTTTTATTTTCCATCTGTTGAAATAAAATACTAAATCTAAAAAAAAATTTCTCTTTATATAAAAAGTAACCGATAATTGCCGTAGTATATCAGTCATAAAATGTCAATTCCTTCAATCCAAAACTTTACACTCACAACTATAGCATAGCCATCGAGAAATATTGTTGAAACCAAATATTAAACGGATCCATCCTGGATGAATACGCGGAATGTCCTGCAGGAAAAAATTGCCGTTTCACCAAACTTTGAAAAGAAACACGAGGAAAATTGTCGCCGGTGGTTTCTCTTAAGATATCGGCGCTTCGCAGAACGACCCCCGCGTTTCCCCGGCGGCGCGCGGAATTCGGCGAAGAGGGGAACCAAGGGGTTACTCCGGCCATTTGTCATCGTCAGCGTCGTGGTGCCCTGACACCCGACAGAGAACACTGCTAAACCAATTAAAACTATGTCGTCCTCGAGGAGTGGCAGATCTCTCGTCGAAGTACGAGAGTGGGAAAGACGGGGGGGGGGGGGAGGAGGGGCGCG